>JACVQZ010000058.1:7904-134429 GCA_019828575.1 Talaromyces thailandensis
TAATAAATTATTCTTTATTTTAATATAATTATAGATAATATATATTATTATATTTATAATATTATATAAGTCTATATCTAGTTAATAATAAAACTTAATTATAATTTTTATATATAAATTATATCTAAGCTTATAGAATATTTTCTTAGAGCTATATTTTTTAAGATTATATATTCTCTTTATAAAATCTTTAAAATAAATAATTACTAATTCTATATATATTATAATTACTATATAGAAAAATTTAATATAAAGATATTTATTTATAATCTATATCTTTTTTACTGCTCTGATTTAAATTAAGAATTTAGTATTATTAATATATAAATTAATAATATTTTTATTATCACTAACAATATCTTTATAGTATAAAAAGAGAAAGAAATCTAATATATAAATATTCTTTATAAACTCTAGAAAAAGCTAATAAATAATAATCTATTAAAATTTAATAATATAGTTATTATAAAGATTACTTAAGATATTATATTTATTTAGAAATATATTTATAGCTATATTTAGCTTATATAAAATTAATTAATAGATATAATAAATTTATATAATAGAATATAAAAAAGTATTATATTAAAAAAATAATATATTACTTAATAAACTCTTAATATATATATTATTTTAATATCTTAATTTAAAATCTTTTTTAATCTATTCTTTATAGTATAAATAATAAATCTTTAAAAGAATAATATAATAGCGCTAAATAAACGCTTATAATAGTAATTTAATAATTTTAAAAGAGAACTATATCTTATTAAACTTAATAAAAAAATACTATATCTTATTATTTTTATTAATATTATATTTATTAATAATAAGAATTTATTCTTATAGCTTAACTATATTATTATACTAATAAATAAATCTAATAATATAAATATTCTTTATTAATTCTTTATAAAATATAAGAGAATTACTTAAAATATATTTAATTTAGAAATATACACTTTAATAAATAGATTTAATATTATAGCTATAATTAAGTTAATTCTTATATAACTATTTTATTTTACTAAATTATTATCTCTAGTTATTTATATTAATTTAAAGAGTTTATATAACTACTTTATTAAACTTAATATAATATAAAAGAAGTAACTTATAATTAATTTTATATATCTTTAATAGTTATATAAATAATAAAAGATTATAAAGATTAAATAGATTAATAGTAATAATAATTCTACTAATATTATAATAAAGAGTAAACTATACTATATTTTATAAAAGCTTATTAATATAAATAAGCTCTAAATTAATATTAATAGTTAGATTAAAAGAGTAGTTATAATATATAGCTTTAATCTTAAGACTATAAGATTTATTATATTATTAAAATCTCTAGAGTAGTAATTATATAATTAAATATTTTATTTTATATTATTTTTTATTATTTTCTTATATTTTTAATATTTTTATTTTATTCTTTATATACTTATTTACTATACTAGATTATATATTATTTATTATATATTTTTCTCTTTCTTTTAGAGAGTTATTAGTATTAGATTATTAATATTATAGTTTAACACTCTTGCACCTTAGATACAGAAGCAGGTATAAATGTGTGGAAATAGGATAATATATCTCCTAGCACCTGTATAGTAATCTTCTATATAGCCAGCTATCCTCCCTAGACCTCTACAGTTTTAGGGATTAGTCTTTTATTATTAAATAATATATATATTAACAGGCTTACCACCCCAGGGCTGTTGGACTGCCCTACTACCTGTCTATGCTTTTGTGATACGGACCGTAGTAAACCGACAATATATAAAAAATAAAATAATTTCTTAAATATATTAATTTTTATTAGAGATTTATTAAAATATATTTTAAAAAAATAGTAGCTCTTTTAAATTTTAAAAAAAAAATTAAGAATAAAGAAAAAAATAAATTTATTTTTAATATTAAAACTAAAAAAGTTTTTAAATAATTTAAAAAAATATTTTATAAAATCTTAATACTAAGATATTATAATTTAGAAAAATTAATAAAAATAAAAATTAATATTTTAAATTTTACTATAAATATAATTATTAATTAAAAATAAGAAAATAATAAATAATAATATTTAATTATATTTTTCTTATATAAATTAAAAGCTATAGAATTAAATTATAAAATTTATAATTTAGAGCTATTAATTATTATAAAATTATTTCTCTATTAAAAATACTATTTAAAAAGTAATAAATAAATAATTATTATACTATTAAATTATAATAACTTATATTATTTTATAATTATAAAAGAACTTAATTATTATTAAATAAAATAAACTAAAAAATTTATAATATTTAATTTTAATATTAAATACTAGCTTAAAATAAAAAATTTTATAAATATATTAAATTAAAAACTAGACTATACTAAAGCTTTAAAAAAATAATAAATTTTATTATTAATTTAAAAAAAAAAATTAAGTTAAAACTATAAAATAAAATCTATCTATTTTAATAAACTAATAAATATTAAAATTATAATATATATAATATATTTTAAAGAAAAAATAAAGCCTTTTTATATTAATAAAGAAAAATTAGAGATTAAGTTTTAAAATATATTTAATACTTAAAGAATAATTAAAGAAATTATTAAAGATTTAAAACTCTTAATATCTTAATATAAAATAATAGTAATTATTAATACTAAAATAACTTATTTAGAGATATTAGAATTATTTATTATTATTATTTTAAAATATTAATATATAAATATATATATTAAAACTATAAAAAATTAATTATAAGATCTAAATTTATAAATAAATAAATCTTAATAATTAATTAAATTAAATAATCTATTATAATTTAAAAATATAATATATATATTACTAGATTAAGCTTTAAAGTAAAAGATCTTAAAAATAAATTATAATAATATTTAAAAAGATTATTTTAATATAAAAAGAATATATAATATTATAATAAAAAAATACTACTAATAGTATTTATATATAAATATTAAATATTATTACTAAATCTACTAAATATATTAATATAAAGCTATATTAAAATATAAAAAATATAGATTTATAAAGTTATTATTAAAATCTATATAGTTATTTAAAATTATTATATTAAATTTTATACTAAAACTACTTAAATCTAAATAAATAAATAAAATCTATAATACTATTCTAATAATAATAGATTTATTAATAAAGTATATTATATATATATTAATTACTAAAATATTTAAAGCTAAAGATTTTATTATAATTATATATAATATATTAATTAAATATTTTATTATATTATAATATATTATAAATAACTAAGCTTAACTATTTATATTATTATTTTAATAGATATTATACTTTTATTTAAATATAAAAAGAAAATTATTAATTATTTTTTATTTATAAATTAATAATTAAATTAAATAGTAAAATTAAATATTAAAGTATTATCTTTAATATTATTATAATTTTAAATAAAATAATTAGACTAATCTAATAAGTATAATATAATATATATATAATAATAATAAATATAATATTATTAATATATTATCTACTAAAACCCTAATAAAATTTTAAAATAAAATAAAAATTAATATTAATAAATAATAATCTACTAAAGATTTATTTTAAAAAAAATAAAGATTCTTAAATAAAAATAAATAAAGAATTAATAATAAACTATATTTAATTAATAAAAAAAATATATATTATATTATAAAAAATCTTTTAATAAATTTTAAAATTATAAACTAAGTATTTTAATAAAAAATATATTAATATATAATTTAAAGTTAGAGAATAGATAATATTTTAAATTAAAAATATTATACTTCTAAAAGAATTTAAAAAATTTAATTTAAAATAGATTAAGTCTTTCTAAATTATTAATATATAAAATAATATATACTAATTATTATTATTATTATAATATAAATAATTATATCTTATTTTTTATATTTTATTATTAAAATCTTATTATAATTTAATAAAAACTATGAATCTATTTAAAAAAATATTAATTAATAATAATATTAAATATAAAATAAAAAAAATCTAAATAAAAAAATAGATTAGCTATAATAAGACTAAAATATATTTTATTAAATAAAAAAGATTTTTTAAAGAAAAATATACTTAAAAACTAAAAAAATATATAATTAATATTATAACTATAAAATAATATTTAAAATATTTAAAATTAATATAAGAAGGATCTAAAAAAAAAAAATAAAATTAATTTAAAAATTATTTATTTATATTTACTATAATTATTAGCTTATATAATATATAATTTAAAATAAAAGAATAATTTATTAAATATATTAAAAAAAAACTTAACTAATAAATTTATAAAAATAGAATAAAAAAGATTATTTTTATATTTTTTTTTAATTTTATATAAAATATATTAAATATTTATTTTTTTTATTCTTCTCTTTTTTATTATTAATAAATTTTTTTTAAAGAGCTATAATATTATTTAAATCTAATAAAAAAAACTTATTATTAAAATTTATAATTATTATTAAAATAATATAATTATTTTTAAATTTTTTAAATAAAAAATTATAATTACTAGACTTTATAATTTTTTATATATAAATATAAACTTTATAGTTAAAATTAATTATATTTTAAATAAATTCTTCTATAATCTTCTTAATATAATATTAAATTATTAATATTCTAGTTTATTTAATAAAATTATCTAGAATCTATTACTATTAATTAATATTTAGAATAATTAAGAAATATAAACTAGAATATAAACTTATTTATTATTATAATAAGCTTTATAAAGCTTATTTATTTTATTTAATTTTATAATATATATTATTAAAAAATACTTCTTAATTAAAAATTATTAAGTGATTAGTTATTATAAATAAAAATAAATAAGATAAAATATTTTAAAAAAAATTTATTTTTTATTAATTTATTTTATTAATTTTAGTTATAAATTAAAATAAGATTTTATTTATTATTTTAATAAATCTAGTATTTATAAATTTATTAAAAAGTATTATTTTTTTTTAATAATTTTAAAAATAGTATTAGATCTCTTTAATAATTATAAATTATTAATTAAATTTAAATTAATTTATATAAATATATATAAAAATTATAATAAATATATTATATTTCTAGTAAAAAAAAGTAGATAGTTATAAAATAATATATATAAAAAATAATAATTTTAAATTAAATTATATAATAATATATTAATATTTAAAATACTAAAATTATTATTTATAAAAAAAAAAAATAGCTAAATATATTAGTTTAATAATATAAAATTAAAATATCTATAATAAAAAAAGTTTAATAAGAAACTTTAATTTATAAATCTATTAAAAATTATTAAAATTTTATTAAAAAAATTAAATTAAAACTAGAGAATAAAAAAATAAAACTATATTTAAATTTATAAATTATAAAATAAAGATTTAAAAATAAAATAATAAATTAAAAATTATACTTATTATAATAAATAAAGATAAAGAAAAAAAAAAAAAAAATCTAATAAAATTTTATTAAAAATCTTATATATAAGAATAATTTATTAATATTAAAATAATATTTTTATATCTATAATTAATAAAAATAATTATTTATATAATATATATCTCTTATCTATAATTACTTAATAATTATAATAAATTATAGCTTTAAAATTAAATATAAGTTTTAAATTTATAAGATTTAATTATTATTTAAATTTAGTCCTAAGGCTGTAATCTTATAAAAAAGAAAATAGCTATAAAATTATAAATAAAATAATATTATAGATAGTTTTATATATTATAGATATATAATTTATATAATCTTATTAAGACTAGTTTCTATATATTAGTTAGTAGAATATATATCTTAAAGCCACAGTGCTATAGCTTTCTAGAGAGTAGTAAATAGCTGTAAACCATATACACACCTACATTTTACTAGCCATATTCCTTATCCGTACTACTACGCTCTCATAACCCCTCTTACAGATCGAATAGCACTCTGCCACTCAGCTTGATTGCGCTTTTGTTCACCGATGGATAGTTTATCAGGAGATACAGTAGTTACTACGTACCCGCGCAAAACTCTTGAATGGTTTAAGTACTATGACGCTTGCATCCTGGCGTATTTTCTGCACTGCAATTATACATATTTCAATGCAATTCGCTTGATTTGCTATTGATAGCTCGACATAGTCATCTAACTGACTTGTTCAGCTTGTCGCAAATAAACCTCTGATCGCAAATTCTTAAAATCAATCAGGTCACGGCAGGTGCTCCAAACCCCATTAAAGCATCCCGAGTCAGAACTTATCCGGCTTAGATCTTGTCCATTTTCTCTCTTTCGCTCGATGAACCAATTAGTCGCAGTTTATCAAATGTAAAGCTTGAAATTACGCATCATCACTAGAAGGAGTCAAGCAGTCGGTAGCGTTGGTCCAGGTCATGTCGGCAGCGTTTCCGTTGCACTGCGCGTTTTCGTATCCTTGCACTGCTTGTAGTCGGCTCTTCTCATGTCATTTATAGGCCGCGGAGGACAACGAACTATGGCACCCCTTTTCGATCTAGACAATAAAACTTGCCTTGGCCAACTTGCCAACAGGCAGGGAGTTGAGGCAGACCTCGTTTTGGAAGATGGCCATTTCAGGGAATGGAGTGGTGCAGTTGTGGTAGTCGTATGGCAAGTGACGAAGTGCTTGTCAACCTTGGAAGCAGACAAACATCTGGAACCTACAGACAGAAAAAAGGTGCTCCTCCCATATTGGGACGTGGTTAATTCTGAGGCAAATAACAATATATTGATCATTCCACTCGAGATGATGCACTCATCTGGAGCAACCCGTCAACTGGTTCATTCCCACTGATTGCAGGACCATGTCGCTCGGAGATATATATTTCAGAGATCTGGATATACAGTTGCGTACCTAGATTGACAAAGTTCAGGGACGAAAGAGAGCATGTTTCTTCAATGTCAGTAGTTGGATTGTATTGAAAGTCATTGCATAGATGATGGGCAAGGTCCAGTTGTATCCCAGGATTGACTTCACAATGCTCTTTCTATCCAAATGATGAACACGAAGGACCAATCGTCGTTTGAAACAGCAGAGACTACCGCACTAAACCTCAACTGGACTAGTATGTGTACCAAACGGACGATGATTGGCTGATTGGTCGAGAAGCCCCCATGTTTACCGCGGGTGGATCCTCTGTTAAGACATTCTGCCAATGGCGTCGTCTCATTGGGCAGACCTCGCACCGCTGAGCCTCTCAGTCTCATTCTCGCTGTAACCGCTGTAAGGAAGGAAGGAAGGAAGGAAGGAAGGAAGGCTCCTATCTAGGAAGTGATTCAACGTCCACCTGATCTCAACCTCCCTCCTACATAATAATTCACGTCATCCTCGGGCATACTCAACCATCATCCCTGCCGACTCATTTCGGCAACCCCTACAGTCAAAGCGACTTCCATCGTTCTGTTCCTACCTACGATCGCTTTCACTGCTTCACTCTCGCTTCCGCTCTTCCCGGGTCTTTCGTCGACGCGCTGGTCGTTAATCGTCGGAATTCTATCGTTACTCTCAGATCGAACTATCGGACTATCGTTTTTACTCTTGCGACAACTGTTCGCTACAGATTTACCCGTCGCATTGTTGAAAATACCGAGAGAAAAAATAGTCACAGCAGTCAGGTTATCTGGATGGCGTGACAGCAGACGCTTCGCAAAAAGACATCACTACAAAAAGGCGAAACTGCGACTCGTCTTGTTTACAAACGATAATCAACATGTGGCTGCGCTCTTCGGTTTCGCTGCTGTTGGCAGCATGCAGCTTGCCATATGTGGCTGCCGACAGATATCTCTCGTCAACGTCGCTAGCAACATGTCAGGAAGACTCTCTCATCACCGCAAGCTTGTTCGACGTTACGTTCTTCCCTGGAAATAATACAATTTATTATGATATCAACGCAAATGCATCGGTCACAGGCAACGTCTCAATGACTTTACAAGTCATTGCGTACGGCTACTATCTGCAGCCGATTGACATTAACCCATGTGACGGTTCATCGTTGTCGACCAACTTTTGTCCTATTGAAACGGCTGGAGAGCCAATCGATCTGCAAGCCTCTAGCCCAGTACCATCTGATATTACGAGCAGAGTTCCTGGTACGAAAAACCCCCTCCCTCTACACTTTGACCACTTACTAACAACTCGAAGGAATCGCCTATACTGTGCCAGACCTCGATGGAAAAGTCCAGATCTTTATTGCTTCGACCGATCAGAACGCCACAGTTGCATGCCTACAGGCCGAACTCACCAACGGCAAGACGGTCTACCAAAAAGCCGTAGGATGGACATTGGCAGTCATCGCTGGTTTGGCATTGACCGCGTCAGCTGTCGCATCCGGTCTTGGTTTTTCGAACACTGCTGCGCACGTTGCGGCAAATGCGCTTTCGCTCTTTTCGTTCTTCCAAGCCCAGGCTATGTACGGAATGACATCGGTTTCTATGCCGCCGATCGTTGAAGCCTGGACGCAGAATTTCCAGTGGAGCATGGGTATCATTCACGTGGGCTTTTTGCAAACGCTAAGCACATGGTACCAGCAGGCAACGGGTGGTACACCGTCGAAGTTACTTGCCAGTCTGTCTGTGCAATCAGTCAGCGTGCAAAAAAGATCCTTGGATCTGGCCAAACGGGCCTTTAACACTCTAACAACTCGGGCAACAGATGATACAATGTACTCGGGCAATACCGTTATCAAAGGCATCTTGCGAGTTGGTTTCCGAGCAAAGATTGAACCCAGCAATATCTTCATGACTGGTTTAATATTCCTTTCTGCCTTCTTCATCATCGTCATACTTCTGATCTTCATTTTCAAATTGTACATCAAGGTTGCGATCAAGTGGGGATGGATGCCTTCCGGAGGATTCCAAGATTTCCGCAACGGATGGACCAGCGTCATGCGCGGAATTCTGTTTCGTCTTGTAAGTGACTCTTTACACGGCAATGTTGGGCATTCACTAATTTCTCTTTCGCAGATTCTTATCGCATACCCTCAGATGGTCGTCTTATCTTTGTGGGAACTGACGCGCCGCGATTCAGCTGCTGAAGTAATTCTAGCCATCCTGATGCTCCTTTCTATGACCGCCATCCTTCTATGGGCTGCTTTCAATGTCCTCCGACTCGCCAAACGCTCAGTAACAATGCATCAAAACCCAGCATACATTCTCTACTCCAACCCGAAATTCCTCCACACTTGGGGTTTCCTATACGTCTCTTACCGCGCCACAGCTTACTACTGGGTCTTCCCCACGCTACTCTACATCTTCAGCAAAGGCGCCTTCATCGGTCTCTCTCAGCCGTCTCCAATCACCCAAACTATCGGCCTATTGTGCATTGAAACGATCAACCTCATCTTCTCATCGGTCTTTAGACCATGGATGGACAAGAAAACCAACACCTTTAACATCGCCATTTGTGCAGTCCACTTTGTCAACGCCGTGTTCCTGCTCATGTTCACCAGCGTGTTCGATCAACCCGTACGTCCCACTCCATCTCTAGTCATTCACTTTCCACACTAACTCCTGAGCTAGGCAATCGTCAACTCCGTCATGGGCGTCGTCCTGGTCCTTTACAACGCCATCTTCGCTCTCGTCCTCCTCCTAATGGTCCTCGTCTCCGCCTTCTACGCCATATTCAGCAAGAATCCGGATCTGCGCTATGAGCCCGTGCGCGACGATAGAGGATCGTTTATTCGATCCCAAACCCAGCTCGACGTGCACAAGGAACTTGATGCGCTCGGTGCCACAGCGAGGGGAGAGGAGAAGCCGATATATTAATCTTCGTACCGACCCTCACCTACCGAGCCATTTTTTCTCTGCTATTCGATTTTTTTTGTAAGATCTATCCACCGGGATATCGGAGCCTGTCTATTGGGAGAAAATATGTCTGGAATTTGATTGATTTTGAATCTTTTGTCGAGGCGCTTAGTGTGGGTTTAATTATTGTTTATATGCTTAGTAGTGTACATATGTCCGTGTCTTCGCGATTATGCTCTGTATGTCCCAATGCGAGTTTGTCACCTTCGACTTGTAAATAGATACTCAACACCTCAATATCGGGTTATATCTGCATCCGCTAGACCAATCAAGAATCAAGGAGGGTATGTAGTTGTATTACTACTGCTATTCAATGCTATGTATTATATAGGTACCCAAGTACAGACAACCAATAGACCATGATAATGGTCGGCGTCCGTCGTAATCATCTCTCCAAGCCCATACATACATCGATCAAAATGAATGACTCATTAATCACATAAGTGGTATCAACAAAACTTATTAACTTCATAATCATAAGACGTCATAACGTCGGCTCCATTGCGGGTGGTCGTCGAACGTTGAAAGGAGTGGGGTTTGAACAAGTCTTGCAGCTTGTTTAAAGAACGAGAAGGGCAGCAATACCGACTGCGCCGGCGAGACCACTACCGACAGTGGCCATGGCAGCTGCGGCGCCATGGGAGGATGTGCTGCTGGCACTTGCGCCAGATGCGCCGGAGGAGGTAGCTGAGCTTCCACCCTCGGTGCCAGTGCTTGAGACAGTGGTGGATACAGCAGTATAAAGAGTAGTGCTGCCGACAGTGCTGGTGGCGACCTCAGAGCCCGAAGAGATGGTTGTCTCTACAGCTTCGGTGGAGTAAGCACTGGATGAAACGACAGTTGCGCTAGCATCTGTTCCAGAGACGGAGCTGTACAAGGTGGTGCTTCCAACGGTGCTGGTGATGGTGCTAGAATCGGAGGTGACGGTCGTCAAGACAGCTTCCGTCGAGTAAGGAGTAGAACTGGCATCTGTTCCAGTAACCGAGCTGTACAAGGTGCTGCTTCCAACGGTGCTGGTGATAGTGCTAGAATCGGAGGTGATGGTCGTCAATACAGCTTCTGTCGAATAAGGAGTAGAAGTGGCATCTGTTCCGGAAACGGAGCTGTACAAGGTAGTGCTTCCAACGGTGCTGGTGATAGTGCTAGAATCGGAGGTAATGGTCGTCAAGACAGCCTCTGTTGAGTAAGGAGTAGATGTGGCATCGCTTCCAGTTGCGCTGGCGCCCTGCGTGATGAAAGTTAGCTCGACTCAAAGCTGTTCAAGCTGCAGACATACTGTGCCCGAGGCAGCGCCCCCAGTTCCAGTTCCTGTGGTTGAGGCAGGTTGAGTGGAAGATCCCGATCCGGATGATGCAGCTATCAGCCCATTAGTCAAGATCAATCGTTCAAGCAGACAGAGACTTACTGGCTGAAGCGCAAACGGATGAAACATAAGACTGGACGTCTTGCACATTGTCACCACGGCAGGCCTGGACAGTGCAGTCGTGGACACCGTAGTGGAAATCCTGGTTGTTGCATAGACAGGCCAGATCGTTGGCTTCGCATCCCAAAGACGAAGCTAGACCGACGACGTTGTTGTAGCACATTTGCTGTGACAGTCAGTACACGTATTATTGGGTTTGATCGCGAGAGGTCTTACTGCGCAAGAGGAGATGTTGGCAGCAGCGACAGAGGTCGCGAGGACCGCAGAAAGAGCAATGACCTTCATGTTGGCGTTGAAAGGCAAGTAGATGATCGGGGTGGATATTAGCGATTGAAAGATTTAAGTTGTAAGTATGTATATGATGAGATTGGACACTGCTGCTAAGATGGTGGATGGGAAGAGAGAAAGAGATGAGGTGAGGAGGGGAGAGACAAAGGCAGTTGGAAGGTGAGGAGGTGTCTTTATACAGATGAGGCAAGAAGCAACGATGCTAGCGGGGAAGGAGGCTCCTGCCCGGAAAGTGCGTAGTCAGGGCAGTCCCGTGATTAACGACAGACGACGACACCTCACCTCCTGCCTCCTTCTTTTCCACACTTTACTCCAGCCTCCATCCACGCCCTTCCCGAAAAGCCAGACCACGCCGTCTCCATGGTTATCTCCAGCGCTAGCTGTTAGCGTGGGCTTGCCTGTGGTGTGTTGTCGAGTTGATCCATACCCGATTATGATCTATCAGCCACACTCGTCAACCAACAACTCCTGCTTCTCGAGGCCTGCATGCGAAAGGGACAAAGTTTAGCTTTGTTGTCCAACTCCGTGCAATCGAGCCAATCCCATCTATCGGCGTAGGCTAAAAACTTGGCCAGCAGCTGCAGTGCATGAAGCTGCAAGTGCACCACGAGCATGATCTCGAGTGATTAACCGGATCATTGGATTCATTGCCCAATCGCAACGAGCTTCAGAAGCTCGAGGTCGAGAGCTACTAGTGGATCTTCCAGATGGTACGTCAAGATGCACTACGGACTACATACGTAGTACGTCTTTCGTCCTACTTCGGATGAAATGACGACCGCGCACGGAGTGTTGGGCCAACAAGTGAGATCCGTTGCCCAATCCTGAGCAGACAATTCATCATTTTCCTTTTTCTTTTCTTTTTCTTTTTTCTGGCTTCGAGATCTCTCAAGCTTGCGATCGGCGGATAGCTAATAGGTTACTTTTCTCCACAGCAGAATTGACCAGTCCTTGGCTCTCCTCAGCTTGCCGTACATCATTGTGCATGGAGCTAGCCGGGTTGCGGAGCAACTATTGTCAGGATCGAAAAGCAAACCCCAGGTCCATATAGACCAACGTCGTACAGATTACACCGCCACAGATTTTTTGACGAATCAATCATGATGGAAATTTGGGATATATTTTGGCATGCTCAATTTGCACGAAGCAGATAGGCCGACTCCGAAGATCCCTTGCATGCGATATCCTTACGTTTTGCGCGACGCTTGTTGGGCTGCAACCTTGGAGACTTGTTGGAATCGCTTTGCATGGCTAGGTGTATTCGGGTCTTCAGACAAAGCACGAGCCATCCATGTGTTTACTGTTTACCCATCTTGTCCACGACTTGTAAAGATGATGCAACTTTCTTGTGGAGTCTAGATTTGGGCCCGCGGGCTGATCCTGGCGCCACCTCATCACAAGGGTCGATGCGCTACCGAGCCAGGTATTACGGACAGCGTCATAGGCTAAAGAAGTTTAAAGCATACTAACTTTGTGGCTGGGACAACTTGCACCAGCGCGAATCGAAAGATTTATTATTTTGCAAGTTTGTGCTTTGTGAGAAACCGGCTCTGTGTACCTGCCAGTTACCGGATGATCAAATTTCCCTATTTTTCCGTACTAATTTCGGATGGACAATTTCAAGGTTGACTCACACTCTACAGTTACGTGTATTTGTTCCTACTTTCGAGGCAAGTATTGTCTTGCTTAAGCAGGGAACAAAAAACTGGTAGCTACATCCAAGCGGTGAATTGTCTTTGACTAAGTAGTCTCTTTTTAGGAAATGGTAGGTATCTTTCATGCTGGGTAAAATGGTCGACAAAGGGAACACCTTCAAGAGGGCGTCTTTGTCGATTTGAGATTTCCACTCCTCTTGTTAAAGCATGAGTAATCCTCCCCTATTGAACCTGAAAAGCGAATGATACGGCCATAAATACAGATTCCAAGAATGGTTCTAGCAAAGTGCCGCAAATACGAACAAGGAGTCAACGGAAGCTACATTTGTTCTGAGACGTGGCTCAAAAAAGCTGGTTTCGCTTCGAATATCAATGATCATCGTACTTGCTACCTGGTACCTGGCTCATCCAATTGAGACAATAGCCTTGTTCATTCGGCTTTATCTTATTGTGAATAAAGACTTTGTTATACATGCCATACTACCTCAAGCTGACGATGGCCGGTTTTGTGATAACACCATTGTTATCGAAGAGGTGTTCGACAGAATGGAGAAGAGTCACACGTCTATATAAGTCAAGTAAATGAACCTCAACATCGCTCTATCTCTATCTAACTATTAATTGAACAAAGAAAAGGGCGTACAATTTCACGAAGCTGGCGGAAAAAAGCAACAGCTGACGACAACAAGTTTTCAAATTCGTATTTCAAGCTCCTAGAAAAGAACTTTTTCACGGAGACCAAACGATCATGGCGGATGAAATCATCGTAATATCGCCTGAAGGGCATGAGAACGAGATTTTATTTCCAGAATCCACAACACTCACCAATAAGGAAGCTAAATCGAGGCTAAGGGACAAATATAACAAGGAGCTAGACAAAATTCACAGAACGTTCAGGAAGGACGCTTACCCAAATTACAAGGACCCAGAAGAGGTCGACGACCAGATCATCGATGTATCCCAACTCCAGGACCCTCCCGATGACTTCAAGATCGCAAATCTTGACGGTCGAAACCCCGAAATGGCTGATGGGTTTGCCCTGATCATGCATCATTTCTGGAACATTAATCCGCAGATCTATCCGAAAAATGTGAGGGATAGAGTTAGACTGTTCAGGAAACTGGTCTATAATCAGGATGAGCAATATAGACCACGCGATCTTAGGGAGCTTTCTGACCTGTCACGCGATGCTGGACCGAGGTTGCTGAAACCAGAGATCCTTCGTCGACTTGCAAAGCTGCCTATTAGCCGTCATTATCCGGAGTTCACAAAGGGTACAGATTGGGAAGAACAGCGAACCCGCCCTATACAACTTCCTGAGAATCAAGCATCGGGAAAAAATGACGGATACGGAGGCGGGGATGGGCCTGGTGCTCTCGCTTTGGAAGAAACCCCGCCTAATCTGGATCTTATTCGAGAGTGTCTGGAGAAACTCTTGATTCAATTAAGGTATCGAAAGCTGGAAGTGGTGGGTCCAAAAGGAGGAGAGGAACTATTCCATGCCCTCATCGATACATCCGAGAGCAGTCGAAGGAAGCGCTTGCCTTCGCACAAGGTACATTTGACCCTTGACAATAATCACAACGTGGAAAAGGATTTCGGTGGCTTCACCCAGCCTGAATATCCATCTCGAGAAAAAGGTCCTACTGGGGACCGATTTGAACCTGCCAGCGACTCGAGATTTGACTGTATCATGATGGCCGGCAAATTTCTTGATGCAGGAATCACGAAAGTTGATGTTGAGAACCCCCACTCCCACGGTGGACAGGAAACAAATGCTCATAGAAACTTCTTGAATATGGTGCAAGCTGACTGGAAACGAGGCGGTCGTACTAGAAGCGATGAAGCAAGACGGTATTTTCATCGGCTGTTGAATGATCTCCAGGCCAAGGATTTTAGGGAGCTTATGTACAAATCAACTCTTTTGCGCCCGCAATTCAATCACACCGTCTCTCGCACAATTCAATCTGACAATGATCACGAGATGGCAGTTCCACTCGATACAGTGACCAGCTCACTACTTTCCTTCGACGGGCCATATATCAAAGACGACGGTACTAGCGTTACAATGCAGGAAGTTTTGCAATCTCTTTTCCCGCAACAGGAACTGCCTCAGGTGTTTAAAGGCCAGACACAAGGCCATATTTGTACAGTTAAGACTTGTGAGGAGAAATCCAACAAAATAACTTTCCGCCGTTCCATGCCATTACGCATAGCAGTCAGTTTGACCTCACAGGTATCACCAGCAGGTCATACGAGCAATGATATAAGGATTAAGTTCCATGACGATGCTAAAGGAGGTGCGGAGGATGTTGCTGTTTACCGTTGGATTGGCGGAATCTACGCCAATACGCAAGCCGAGGATCATATGACACGTTACCGAGTTTATTGGACGGACTCACTTCGAGGAGGAAAATCGAGTGAGACTGTTTCAATCTATGACCCAGTTCAAGCTGAGGGCCAGGTCATTGAGGGCGTATTCCCAGCTTCTCAAAATGAACCTATTCCGGCTGGATGGTGGCAGGATAAGTTCAAGCCGGTTCTGTTCTATGAACGTGTTTTCAATCCCGACCTACTGGATATTACCCTCGCAGCTGCTATACTTGGTGATATGAAGCATGCGTCGGATAACAGCCAGTATATACTGCAAGTTCACGACCCTCAGTGGACCACTTCAACACCACCCGACGACCAGTCTGAAAACCAGGATGGCTCAAAATCTCTACGTCCCAGTCCATCTCCTGAATCTGGTAATCCGCCGGAACTTTCACAAACCCAGAATATCATAGGCTATGCAGGTGCAGCCTTTGATACTGAACTGAACACTTTGGGCTCTCAAGATATCCATATGCAGGATGGTATCGATTACAATTATACATCACAGCCATCTGATAGTTTCTCTCGCAACGTTCAAAACCCCGCGGTTGGGGTAGTTGGCTACAATTCAATTCAGAGCGGACTTTCAATGCCTCCACCAACCCAACCTACATCAGATATTCACGGAATGTTCCATGCATTCAACAGTGACATGACTCAGGCAGCTCCCGATCGACCCAGAAGCCTGCTTACAGAGCATTACAGTCACCCCGCGATCATGAGCAACTCCGCTTCGAACTTCTCTCGACGGGATGTCGGAAAACGCACGCAATTTATTCCTGTTCAACCGTCCGACGTACAAGGCTCGAGTTTTGCTTCTCAAAACGCACAGATGAGTACTCAGCTTGCACCAGTAGCGTCCGGGAGCGCTGGTACGACTTCCACTCAACCCATTAACTCTTTGAACGGAGCAGGAACCTCGCTGATTGGCAATGGACTTTCCATCCCTGCGGTGAATTATATCGAGTTCTTGCGAACGACACCCTTAATGAGTAATCGAAACCCACCTTTACCAGGTACATCGGAAGGCCATGGAGGACAAACTTTTTCCGCCGACAGCCCAGACTCTTTATTCGACATTTATAATGGGATTGTCAACCAAAACGACGAATAAATCCAGGATGATGCACGAGCTTCGATCAAGATCAACATCGATAGGAAACCTCCCAGGTGGGAACGACATCGTGATGAAGATCTTGCACTGTGTGTCTGTCTCCATGTTTACCTTGTTAAACTTCAAGATTCTCATCCGCATTTCATGCTTTTTTTCTTGTCACCCTTTCAGCTGTGACTCTCCACATAGAATCATATAATGCATAGCACGGTTGATGGTACCATGAAATGTAGAACATAAGTAACAATACTATATAAGCTGTGAAATAGGAGAATGAATCTTCTGTAATTATGATTAGAGAATGTACATTCTACCTGAAGAGCGTCCCATCACGTATACCAAACTACAAAAATCTGCCTACACCGATGATTTTAGCCCTAGCCCTAGCCCTAAGGGTAACCCATTCAAGCTGGCGTAGTCGTCTTAGTAGTCGGCAGCTTCCCGCGCCGCCCCTCTTTACGGCGGACTAAATGCGGATTTCGTTACAAAATTCGATTTTTGATTCTGCTGCAAATAGAGTTTGTATAATCTATATAAATTAGTAATATTCATATATCACTATATATTAATTTTAATTAGTTTAAATATTTACTGCTTTATTTATTGCTATTATATATATTATATTTATTATATTGCTTTATTGAATTACTTTATAATATGTATTATTAAATACTATCTAAGTTATTATAAATATATTTATAAAGCAAGTTTAGAAAATATACTTAATCTTAGAAAATAAAAGATTATAAAATAAAAAAAAAATAATAAAGATATAATTATCTATATAAAAAAGTAATAATTATAATTTTAAAATCTTCTAAGTAAAACTTATTAGTTCTCTTTTTTATTTATTATTTCTCTAATAATAAATTAAAAACTAAATCTAATATAATATTAATAGATATTATTATATAAAAGCTATTATAAAGACTATACTAACTTATAATTAATAGAAAGAATTATAAAGATAAAAAAACTCTTAATAAAAAATAAAATTTTAAGAAATCTAAAGAGAGTTAGTATATTAGTTATAAAAAAAATAGAATTAGAATAAAAGATTTATTTAATAATTTTATTAAAATTATTAGCTTTTAATAGTTTTAATAATACTAATAATATCTTTAATAATATTAAAAATATTCTTAACCAAAATTAAAAACTCTAGAATATTTTTAAGAATAGGAATAGTATTAATAATAAAGCTAAATATAGCTATAATAATAGATTTAATTATAACTAATATAATAAATATACTAATAGTAATAATAATAATAATAAGTAATAGTAATAGTAGTAGTAGATAAATAGATTCTTAATAGTAGAAAAAGAGTTATAAGAAGAATAAAAAGAAAAAAGAAAAGAAAAGCATTATAAAAGATAGAAGATATTTATATTTTAGAGTGGGTTTTTATTATTTATATAGTTTACCTCGACTATATATAGATTCCAATAGAATCTAGCAGCTAGGAACGACGACGATGCAATAGATTGACAATATAATAGATTGATGATACAATGAGGTAATTTATATAATACCTACTATATATTAGGAAGTCAGCCTAATGCTAAAGAACTATACTAGTATATTGATTCTAGTTATATAAATTCTAGGTGTATTAAGAAAGTAGATAATCTAATAAAGTAATTAATATCTATCTATATAAATATAGTAGATAACTTAATAAAGTGATCTAATAAAGTGATCTAATAAAATAATCTAATAAAGCAATCTAATAAAGTGATTTAATAAAGTGATTTAATAAAGTAATTAATATATAATCTATAAATAAAATAAATAACTAAATAAAGTAATCTAATTAATAAGTAAATTTTATTAATAATCTTTTTTAGCATCTATATATACTAATCTAAATAAAATATTAATAATAAAATTATTTTTTATATATATAGATATAATTTTTCTTTTTAATTTTTTTCTTTTTCTTTTTAGATTAATAGATATTATTAATAAGTCTATATAAAATATAGCTTATATCTATATATAGCTAAAAGTCTATCTTTATATATATAACTAAGTATATATCTATAATAGTATATTTTTAATATAATTAAAAAAACCCTAATAAAAAAGATAAAGAGTAATAGTTTTAAATTATTATTATATTTAAAGATTCTATTTCTTAAAGCAGAAAACTCTAATAGAAAGTTATAATAATTAGAAAAAAGTTTTTATCTAAATAAAATAATATTAGATTCTTAGTTTTATTAGTAGAAAAGAAAATTATAATAAATAGATTTTATAGTCTATTAATTACTTTTTATAAGTTTAAGAATAATAAAATCTCTTAATTTAATAATAAATAAATAAAAATTAGTATATTAATAATAATATAATATATAATTATTTTACTAATATCTTTATTTAGTAAGTTTTAATATTTTATTATTTAGATATAAAATTATTACTATTAATATTATTACTAAATTAGTTAAGACTCTTGAGTTCTTATATTAAAAGTTATAATAATTATTTAAATCTAAAATCTAATATATTTCTTAACTTATATTAATAGTAAATAAAAGAATAGCTAAGTTTTTATTAAATATAATATTTTAAAAAAGATTTAAGAATTTACTTCTCTATTTAAAGATTAATAAAAAGAAGCTTTAAGAAAATCCTAATCTATAATATAAATTATATATTTATTTTAGAAAATATATTAAATTTAAAAACAGCGATAAATCACTAAGTAATAGTAAATTATAAGATAATAATAAGTATATTATTAATATTAATAATAATATCCTAGATAATAATTTCAACTATGATACTATTAATAATAATAATAATATCTTAGATAATAATTTTAACTATGATACTATTAATAATAATAATAATATCTTAGATAATAATTTTAACTATGATATTAAAAATACCAACTATGTTTTCTTTTTAATCTATTTTGAACCTTAGTCTAATATATTAAAATAAAAATATATTTTATTAGCTATTCTAATTCTAATAGTTAAGCTAATAAAAAAGATCTAAATATAAAATAAAAATAATATTAATCTTATTATTAAGAAAGAAAAAGAATTATTTATAATTATATATACTTAAGATAATTATAAGATAATTAATATCTTTAATAATAATAAAGTAATATTTAATAATAATAATAAAGTACTTAGTAAGGTATTTTATCTTTTAGAAGAGACTATAAAATAAATAAAAAAAAAATTAAGTCTAGTTAAAGATCTAGATATTAGATTATAAGTTAAGTAGAAGTTAATAGAGTAATTTAATCTTTTAATAGTACTTATTAAGAATACTAATTTATTAAGAGAACTAATAGAGTAATTTAATCTTTTAATAATATCTATTAAGAATGCTAATCTATTAAAAGAATAAGTAGAGTAATCTAATCTTTTAATAATATTTACTAAGAATATTAATCTATTAAAAAAATAAGTAAAGTAATTTAATCTTTTAATAATATTTATTAAGAATATTAATCTATTAGAAGAGCTAGTAGAAGAATTTAATCTATTATTAGTTTAAGATAGACTAGTATTTAATATTTAAAAATAATATAGTAAGTTATTCTCTAAGAAATATTTTCTTTAATTCTATTTTATATAAGATATTTAGACTCTTTTTTTTAAAAAAAATTATTTAGATTTATATTTTTTATATTATTCTCTATCTTTTAAAGATTATTTTATTTAATTACTTTATTTTTTATATATATATATCTATTATCTTAAAAACTATAATTAATTTTTTAAATTAATAGTAATCTTTTTTAATTTTTATTATAAATATAGTTTTTTTTAGATTAATTTTTTATATTCCCTAAACTAAGACTCTAATTTTATTATAATATATAGATTAATTTTTTCCTAGAGATATAAATATATAATAAAATATATATATTCTTTATTTTTATTAAAATCTTTAAGCTTAATTCTTTTAAATCTTTATAATTATAACTTTTATTAATACTAATTTAAAGTATCTAGTAATAGATATTTATTAAATTCTATAAATTATTAGATTAATTCTAGATAATTAATATAAATTTATAAAGAGATATAAGAATAATTTATTAAAATTATATTTATTAAATATTATTTATAATACTACTTAATTAAGTTTTAATTTATAATTCTAGATACTATCTTCTAATAGATAATATAAAATATTAAATTAACTACTAATATTATTAATATAATAAGACTATTTTTTAATTCTATATATATTCTATATATTAATATAGGAAGTAATCTTTTTATAAATTATTAATATATATATTACTAATATTATAATTTAATCTATAAGACTAGTTTTTTTGAATTATCTATTATTACTAAGTTTTAGAAAATAATCCTATAAATAATATTAATAATAAAGTAATTTTATATAATAATTAGATAGTTTAAATCTTATTTAGAAAATAAAAAAAAAGTTTTTTATAAATTATAATTATTAAGCTTCTATCTATTAATTTAATATATTTATATTATAAAGATAATAATTTTTAAGAAAAAAATTCTTATACTACTTCTTTAATAATAGATAATATATAATTATAATTAGAATTATTTTATCCTCTTTATTAAAATATATATAATAAGACTAGATTTTTATTTTTTAAAGCACTTTAAAAAACTATTTTAATATATTAATTTAAATATAATTATTAATATTAATATAGTACTAAGTAATATATTAAAAGAAAGTATTAATTATAATATAGATTTAGATATTTTAGAAGAATAATTTATTATAGCTATCTATAAACTAGATATAATTTAGATTAGAAATTATATACTTTTTTTATTATTAATAAAAATTATTCTTTTAATATCTGATTTTATTTAGATTAAGTTCTTAAATTATACTATATAGTTAGTCTCTATTAAACTATTAGAATATATTTTATATATTATAATAAAGATTTATTAAATTATATTATAATCTTTAAGTTAAAAGAATTAATAGAAATAGTTTTATTTATAGTTTTTAATATATTTATTATTAAATTATTTTTAAATTATCTTTCTAATAATTTTATCTATATATTAAATATCTTTTAGATTAATAATTTATTACTAAAGTTTAATTTAAAGCTAAATTACTTTAAAAATAAATTAAAATATTTTTATATTATTTTTTTTTAATATATATATAATTTTTTTATTATATAAATTCTATTTAAAATATAATTTCTTAATCTTATTCTCTAGATTTTTAGATTTATAGTTTATATATAAAATATCCTATTATTAAAGCTACTTTTAAATTATTTAAGAATAAATAATAATCTAATATTTATTAAATAGTATTTTAGTGATATTAGATAGTTTTTAATTATTTAAAAAGCTAGAGAATATCTCTTTTTTATATTAATTAATATTACTTAGTAGTCATTCTATAGATATAATAATAACTAATTTAAAAGATTTATTAAAAAGTAGAAAATCTTAAATAGATTTAAATTAAAAATTTATTATTCCTAGTTATATAATTTAGATATAGAGTTAAAAATACTAATTTAATTAAGTTAAAGCTATTAATAAAATAAATTAATAATAGGAGTATTTAAAGATAAAAATAAAATAATTATTTAAAATAATTATCTTAGATTATTAGATAGAATTTAATAGAACTTTATTTTATATTTTTAAAATTTTTTAGAATATTAACTATAGAGTACTTATTAAAATATTTATAAACTAATTTATAGCTAGAAATTTTACTAATATTAATATCTTATTTATATTTTTTAAAATTATATAAGTCTATCTACTAATTTACTAACTTAGAAAGATTATATTAGTTATAAGTTTTAGCTATAATAAATACTTTAAATATAGAGATTTATTAAGATAAATAATATTTATAAAAAAAAAGATTAAAGACTTTAATTTTTATTTATTTTTTTTTTTTAAAGTTTTTTAAATAATAATAAACTAAAATTCTCTTTAAAAATAAAATATTATAGCTTTATTCTTATTTATAAACTTAATATAGATTTAATAAGTATGATTTTTAATTATTTTATTAAAATAATTTTAGTAGCTATAATAAATAAATAAAACTAGTTTAACTTCTCTTTTTTTAATAATAGATTATTTATTATATAAATTATAAAATATATTTTAATAAATATAGCTGGGAATATATTTCTTAAAAAATAATAAAAAAATTAGTTAGAGTTTTAAGATTATAGTAATTAAATAATTAAAATATAATAAATTTAAAATAATTATTTTTTTTAAAACTTGATTTTTAGAAACTATTTTAAAAGAATTCTTAAGATTATTATAATTTTTAATTATATTATCTATATCTATAATATTTTTTTAGTTATTAAAAGAATCTAATTTATAGTTATAATATTTTATAAATTATTAAATATTTTAATTATTTTAATATTTAAATAATAATAATTAGTAATTATCTTAATATATCAACTTATTAATAAAATAGAGATTATATTATTTATATAGAATAGTATTTTTAAATTTCTATTCTATAGCTTATTACTATATAAGTATAGCTTATTAATATTTTATAATAATAAAAAACTTTTTTTTAGCTTAATTAATTATTTAATTATTATTATATTTTTTATAATTAAGTTATATATAAAGAGATTCTTTTAACTTAAAAGATTACTTTTATTAATATCTATAAATAGTATATATATTATTAAAGAGTTTATTATTTATTTTTCTTTTCTAACTAGTAGTAATCTCTAATTTAGATTTTTATAAATATAGAATTACTTTATTTAATAAGCTTATTAATATAAATAATTTAAAAGAAAAGCTTCTAGCTATTTATTATTTAAAAAATTTATTATTAATATATAAGAATAGATAGATAAAAGAAAAGATATTAAAAAAAAAATTAAATAAAAAAAAAAATAATTTTAAAAAATATTTTATAAAATAAAATTATATATATAAGTAAAAATTTTTAATATAAATAATTCTTCTAATTAGAAAAGATAAATAGAAAGATAAATAAATTTATATATTATTTTTCTTATATATTTCTTTTAATAAATAAAGCTTACTATTTTTTTATTTATTTTAATCTTATTTTATATTAAAGCTAAAGTAAATTTATTTTTAATTTATCTCTTTATTAATTAATTAATTTATTATTTTAGCTTTACTTTTTTTTATTTTTTATTTTCTATTTTAATCTTATTTTATTCTAATTTTTTATTTTTTTTATATCTTTTTCTTTATATTAATTTATCTAAGATTAGTAGTTAGTTAAAGCTATAAGACTAATATTAAAAGTAAAAATTAATTAATTATAATAATAGATTATTTTATTATTTAATTTATTTTTTATTAATCTTTAACTTCTTAAGTAAATTAATTAAATTATTTAATTTATCTCTTACTGATCTTTAATTTCTTAAATAAATTAATTAAAGTAAGTTATTTACTAATATTAATAGAATAAGAACTTTATTAATTATTATAATAGATTATTTTATTTAAAATAAATATAGCTAGAACTTAGATATTAGTTAAAAAGATTATTAAAATAAAAAAGATTTATAAAATTTTTTTTAAAGCTAGAATCTAAATTATTTTTTCTTTTTAATTTTATTATTATTATTAATATAAATAGAATAATATATTAATTATTTTATTAAATTACTTTAATTTATTAATATTATTATTAGTAATAGCTTTATATAAAATTAAAAAATATTAAAAGTTAATTAATTTAATTATATTTAAACTACTATTCTAATAACTTATGCAAGAAATTATATATTAAAATTTTAAAAAAAATATAAGATTTTAAAAATTAGTAATTCTTACTTTATAAAAAACGACTAAAATATTTCTTATTAAAAAATTTAAAAGTATATTATCTTACTTTATATTAATATTAGTAATATTAATTATATATAATTTAATAATAAATCTTATAACTATTTATATATATAGAGTTATAATTTAGGCTAAGGATATAATGCTAGTTAATTAATTTAGAAGGATTATAACTAGTACTAATTATAGATTTAAAAATAAAGTTTAATTAGCTTAAATAATTGCTTTATTTAATATTTTTTTAATTTTATTATAACTATTAATATCTAAATTAAATAATATTACATAGAAATATTTATCTATAGTTTAGTAATATGTTATTATCCCTAAAATATCGTATTAGGTATGTATAAGATTTTGGAAATTTGTATTTTTGAATTTTATAACGAATCCCGCATTTAGTCCACCGTACTCTTGGGCTCCGCCCGGCGACTCTGCATTCAAAGTGAGCTTCAATTATGTACTTTGCAAGCGTCATAATTCATTGAAGATTCATGTCAAATAAGTCCCCCGCACTGTAGAGAATATCAGCAAAAATGACTGAGCCAACCACCCAACAAGTCCACCACATCCAGCCTGTCGAGCTCCAGAACTTCGTTCAACGAGTACTCGTCGGCAACGGCGTGCCCGGCAACCATGCCACCATAGTTGCGCAATGTCTCGTTCAAGCAGATCTCCGGGGTGTCGACACACACGGCTCAAATCGCATTCCATCATACATGAAGCGTATCCGCCAAAAGGTGTTAGATGCATCCGCAACCCCGGAATTGCAACAAGTCACGCCCGCAGCGGCTATAGTTGATGCAAAGAACGGCTTCGGCTTCGTCGCGGCTCATATGGGAATGCAGAAAGCCATTGAAATGGCGCAACAAATTGGTATTGGAATGGTATCGATCAAGCATTCGAATCATTTCGGCATGTCGGCCTGGCTGGTGCAGCAGGCTATTGATGCGGGGATGATGTCGCTGGTATTCACTAATTCATCCCCTGCTTTGCCCGTCTGGGGAGGAAAATCGCAGCTGATGGGTGTCTCGCCTATCGCTTGCGGAGCACCGGCTGGCAAAGAGCGACCGTTTATTCTGGACATGGCCCCATCAGTCGCAGCACGAGGCAAAATTTACAAGGCGTTGAGAAGAGGAGAAAAGATTCCTACTGATTGGGCTCTTGATAAGGATGGAAATGCGACAGATGATCCTGCAAGGGCACTTGAAGGAGTCATGCTTCCTATGGGTGGACCCAAGGGATCTGCTTTATCGATTATGATGGATGTGTTTTCTGGTGTCCTTTCTGGTTCTGCTTTTGCTGGTCATGTAACAGGGCCATATGATCCATCCAAGCCCGCGGATGTTGGTCATTTCTTGGTAGCCATCAAACCTGACTTGTTTATGGACTTGGAGGAGTTCAAGTCACGAATGGATTATCTGTATCAGCGCGTCGTTACCTCTGATAAGGCAGCTGGTGTGGACAGGATTTACTATCCTGGAGAGATTGAGCAGATCACACGAGACAGGCGATTAACTGAGGGGATCCCTTTTACAGAAGCAGAAATCGCGGCCTTGAATCAGGAAGCTGAGTTAGTAGGTGTCGAAAAGTTAGATATCTAAGTCAATTTGAAGGCCCGGACAACGGAATTCTGCTGGTAGATTGGTCCAGCTCTCTGCTTGGAAGACGATTCTATCTTTCATCGTGTTGGCCATATCTCTATTCTGTAGATGAAGATTGTAGTAGCTGCTAGTACCACCAGGGCCCTCATATATCAATTATATCCTTGCGCGCCGACCTCCTTCCACTGCGGAAGATATCTGCGAGACTGTCGGTTAATATCCGATGTCTTTATGGATCAAGTATTTTGGTTAATCAAATAAATCTATATAGCTTACTACCCCTGTAAAAGATGATACATACGCACACACTTGCGACGGCGGGATGAAACAATATGGTGTTGCAAGGTATCATGAGCTTATGATACTGTTGTTACATACGGCTCAGTCCGGCAATTTCAGATCCAGCAGAAAAAATACTCCATATATGTTTGGATCATACGTTTACGCTGCTTCAGTGATTAGGTGATGTGTGGGAAGGGCAATCGGCTCTATGGCGTCGTTTGAATTTTTATTCCAATCTGTAGAAGAAAACGGCCATATTATGGTCCAATAATCTGGTTATGCATGCTTCTATATTGCAAGTACTATAGCGGGTTGCTGCTTACTTCTCCGACCTCATCGGTGCCTTCCAGCACCGCTCCATGGTTTCAGGGCCGTCAGTAGGCCACCGATTCTAGCACCGACTATACCGACATGAAGATCGCGGTCTCTTACCTACGAGTTCGCGGTAATCATCTTTTGGTAGAGATTTGGACAGCAGCTGCCTGTCTAGCCATTTTTCCTCACAGTTCTCCCACAGAACTCAAGAGTAAGAGTCAAAGGAATACGTCTTTCACTTTCTTTGTTTGGAACCTTGTTATTCTCTCAATAATACGCTAAAATACTGCCGACCCTGGAACCTTGACTACATTGCCGGGAGCCTCGGCACAGGGAGGCAGGGATTGAAAAATAAGAGGTATGTGCACCGATGTCCACATTGACACATCCCGTATTGATCGTGTAATGGTAAGTTAGCGACCTACGACTACAGTTCACAAGGTACCGCAAGATCTCGATGTCACATTATTATACAGCTCGTAAGGGTCTTGAATCTTATATAGAGATCAGAATAAAGTTCACAGCAAGTAACAGCCTCAATAGATCTCCACTAATAATCATGATTATCTACTAAGCAGATTGACTAAGCTGAGTCAGAAGGTAGTTACATGATCACTAATAATCTGGTTCTAGATTAGCCTTTTGGGGGCCCTGGATGTTTATTATCAGTTAGTGATAGTGTATAGATCATGACGCTAAACTTTAGATGTCGGGGGTGAGGGGAAGAGGGGGTCTTATCAAGACATCACTAGGGGCATAATAAGAATACAGCTACGTATATTTAGGAAGAACAGACCCATTTATCTGTTTTCTATTTCGTGTTTTCTCCCGAATTATCGTCTCCAGTCCTCAAATATTACTATTCCATTTCAAAATCACGGTATAATGGCCATTGCTACTACAAGACAAACCCTACAGGTCCCTCATCTCGGAGGGACCACAGTCGGCTATCGATTATCTACTCCCATTATTGATCCTACAAAGCCAACCGTAGTGCTAATAAATCCCTTCACAGCCACCGTCGACTACTATAACCCCGAGTTCGAGAGTTCTGAATTGACGGCCGCAGCCAATCTCATCGCAATCGAGCCACTAGGTCATGGAGCAACAGCCACCAAAAGCGAGTCATGGACATACTGGGATTCTGCATTGGTCAACCTTCAACTGCTGGATATACTTGGCGTTGACCGTGTGTTTTCAATAGGAACATCTCAAGGTGGATGGATAGCGACGCAGATGGCACTATTGGCGCCGGAAAGGGTTGGTCTCTTTTACAATGCGTTAGACTCAATCGACTTTACTAATTCCTGGGTTTTATGCAAAAAGATTCAAGGACTTGTTGTGATAGGCACATCAATGGATCACGAGTCTCCTAAAAGCCGTGAACTAGGCTGCTGGGATTGCCCAACAGCAACTGCCGGATTTATCCAGCTTGCGGCTGACTTGACACCTAAAGATGACTTTGAACCGGGGCAAGAATACTACGATTACCTTGTAGATATCGGGCATG
Organism: Talaromyces thailandensis; assembly: GCA_019828575.1. NCBI lineage: Eukaryota > Fungi > Ascomycota > Eurotiomycetes > Eurotiales > Trichocomaceae > Talaromyces > Talaromyces thailandensis. Next base: position 36,161 of record JACVQZ010000058.1, read on the forward strand.
GAAAAGACGCCGATGCCGAAACGAGGGCCTTTTGGGCGGATATTATCAAAAACACATATCAAGGAGATCAGGGCAAGAAGAGGATTTGCATGGCTGCAATCAACCTCGTCTCGCGCGATGGATTATACCCGCGGCTGCCATATATCAAATGCCCAGTGCTTTGGTTACATGTGAGGTTCACTTGGTTAATATGTTCCATAACGTGGGTGTCATTTATCTGACTTTGATATAGGGCACTGCAGATGTCGTATTTAGCGTTGCAAATGCGCAAGAAGGGATTTCACGTTTTGTCAACTCAACAGATGCCCGACTTGTCACGATTGAGAACGGTGTTCATTTCTTAGGTTCCAGTCACCAAAAGGAAGTCGAGGGGCATATTCTCGAATTCACATCTCGCTGGAAGTAAGGATGGTACAACCTCTGCCCAACAGCCTAAATCCGAGACATGCACCATTCGGAAGTTGCCCCAAATCTGGGAGTATTTGATCATACTGAGATCTATATTCCATATGCACTCGTGATACACGTAATCTTGTCTAGACAGTTCGTAGATAATCTTCTCGAACAATGAGTGCTGAAGCACTAGCTACAGATTGAGTTCGTAGACGACACAGGTCAAACCATCACACAAAACTTAGCTCATTTTTGTTGACTTCCAAGCAAAAGCAACTCGGGTGCTTTCCTAGCCAAAGCTCCCAAAAACCGAAAAATAATTGACGATTGGCCGGTTGTGGACGTTAGTGTGCATCTTGATGGTCGCTGTCATAACGCTGCAATGGAGCTTGCACTAAGTTCTCTCCAATGTTATCACGATGAGTAACTTGGCGTCCTGATGTACAAACATTTCAAAGCCAAAATGAGCGAGGATAAGAACCTTGTCAGTAGGTAATAGAAATGGATAGGAAAGAAAAATATCTCATTGAATCTGTAATCACATACGGATACATCGTACACGTGTAGTCGTCGGACTTAATGCGTTCGGCATATATTTTGATCAAAATGATTACAAAGACTTCAGACTCCGCAGTCATTTTGTCAACGAAAAGGTAACCTGATAATTACTTAGTCAATAAAGTGCTCTGCAAATTTTACTCAATGCTTCTGAAGCCTAGCCGACGTGACGAGTCCAAGCCTACAAGTGTTTAAACCCGATTATACCGTATACAGTAACTACGCCCGATGAAAATAGACTTCAAGTATGAGACACCATCTGAAAGTCTATATAGATGGGGGCTACCGCTGTCATTTCATGTTCTGGCGTATTTTCGAAGTACAAATTCTCATCAGTACTGGATCTTGTTCTTTCCAAAAAAGACAAGAAAATGGAATCAGCTGCAGCACAGATCAGAGCTCTAGCGCAGGGCGCTGATAAAGCCGGTCGTCAGGAAATTCTGAGAACTTTGAGTAAGTTGCAGTCAGGACTGGAAGATCCTATGGAGACGCTGATGCGGCTTTCTAATTTTGTAAGTACAATTTCTTTGAGATACCGAAAGATACATGCTAATGGCAGTGTAGAATATACTTATTGCAATGTTTCGCGTTGCTGTTGACGTGCATCTTTTCCAAACACTCGATAGTTCCGAGTGCTTAGACGTTGATGAAATTGCAAAAGCGACGGGCGTATCATCTGAGCTTCTTGGTAAGTAATATTGTTCTGGCGTTGAAAACAGCTCGAAGATTGATTTTGATGGGTGTTGTTTTCTACAGCACGAATTCTTCGGTATCCGGCATCCATAAACATTCTCGAGGAAACCCCAAATGGTCATTACGCAGCCAACAAAATTACACGATTCTTTGCCAGTCTCGGGTGCAAGGTCAGGTTCTTCACGGGTAATAACTAATGAAATGAGTACTCGAAGATCGCATTTCCGCTAACTGTGTATTTCAGGTTTGAGACAAATATTCCGGTAGCTCGTGAGCTCTTTGGTTTCCTAGCCGCGACAAATTACCAGGATATCACAGATAACAAACATACGCCATTTCAGAAAGCGTATAACACCGATTTGCATCCCTCTGAGTGGTTTGCTCAGAAGCCGATACGTTTCCGGCACTTTCATGAAGGAATAATTTAAATGGCCTCGGCGGCGTGGCTTGACGCTGTTGGGGTATTTCAAAGGGTAGCCGACCGAATTCCACACACGAAACCAAGAGCGGATGAAGCTCCATTTTTTGTGGAGGTTTGAGGCGGATATGGTCACCAAAGTGTCCTGCTTGGAAGAAGATACCCGAATCTTGTACATCGCATTGTGCTCCAAGACCTGCCGCAAACCCAGAATCAGGTTCCTGTGATCGAGGGAATTGAAGCACAGGCGCATGATTTCTTCACGCCGCAGCCGATCAAAGGTAACTCATAGTCTATGATGCTGATATAAAAGCCATCAAATTTTCCTCATGTTTATGATCGTTACAACTTACCTGATCCTCGAGGTGCCAAGTTCTACTATCTTCGCCGAGTTCTTCACGACATGGCCAGACGAGGACGCACTGAAGATTCTTCAGAATCTGACTCCGCGTTATCATCAAACTTTCGCATTTTAATTGACGAGATCGTCATGCCAGATCAATCGGTCCACTGGCATTCGACAATGATTGATCCGTCAATGATGACGGCATTTGCAGGTAAAGAACGTCGTGCACAGCAATGGAGAGAGAGACCTGGCGGCACAGTCAGGCCTGTGTGTTGAAGAGATATATAGTTATGACGCTACATCTTATGCCTCTGTCATAATTATGGTTCCAAGTCAGCAAAATTAAAAGAGGTTCGTGTTTAAAAAACGCGCTTAGGGCTTGGGGAATCACCTGATGAAGGACGAACATCCCCCGGACGGAGCACCTTTCCCCGCGTTGTTGTCGTCTCCACCTTCCTTCCCTCCTTTCCCCGTCTCATCCCAGCCGCTTCTCTCTCTTCTCTTCTCTTCTTCTCTCCCTCTTCTCGCTGCTTTCGCCTCGTCGTCCGGCTACTTCGTCCTCACGCTGCACCTTACAGAGTTACCGCTGGATTGTTCAAGATCGTCTGATCACTTTCTTTTACGATGGCTCTATTTGATCTATTGTCCATGTCTAGTCCTCCTCTATTAGTTACTCTATAACCAACTCAAATGACAAATACGTTCCGCCGTTGTATGTGCAGAAACACAACAAAGCATAACGCTGAAACCCTACAGCCGTGCCTTGGCAACGACTTGCTGCCTCTGTTCCTCTGATTTGAGTGGTCCTGTAGGTACTGAACTTTTCTTGGGAGCAGAGATGTAACCGCCGAGGACATTGTCGCTGTTCGTGACGTTACCCTTTTCATCGCGCTTTATTCCAAGCTCCAATAATTTCGCAAACACGTCGGCAAAGTGCTGGAAGAACAAGTCCTTGTCTTCCGCATATTTCTTGACCCACGGCAAGAACTTCTCGTCCGAAATCAGCGCCATATCAGTAGGCAGCATCATCAACGGTTCTTCCTTTTCGTCCTCGGGCGCGTCGGGGTCGCTGTAGCTGAATTGCTTCACTCCGTTCGAGAGAGTGTGCGGCTTCCAGTCGAGATTCAATAGCAACCTGAAGAACTGATTCGAGAACCGTGTCGGGTTATTCACCCAGGCACCTTCAAAGCCGCTTCGATCCATATGCCCGCGTCCTAAATTATGTGCACCCGCTAGCGCGACGATTTCCTGGTCGTTGAACCCCATGCGATAAAAGATGTGTCGCAAATGGTCAGATCCCTGGGCTGCATCTGGTAAGCGACCGCGTGGAGGCAGCTTGCTATCGTCAACATAGTCCGTTCTTCCAGGCAACCACTTTACGTCAGGACCGCCCATCTCTTTCAAAGCGACGACACCGGCCAAAGTCCAAAGGTCGGCGTATGTGATCCACGGATTTCGTTCTTTCACAGGTTCAAGAAACGCGCGAGCAATCTGAAGTCCTGCATTCGCTGGATCACCACCCTCCGCTTCATATCGCATACCCGCTCCGTTCGATCCGCCCGTGTCTGTTTCTGCATCGTACGTGCCGGCCGAATGCCTGCATTCAAAGCATACCTATTAGCGATTCCGTCACGCGTCTCATGAAAGTGGCGAAAAGCGCATGACTGATAACGACCGTTCAGAAAAAAATAGGACTTACCATGCTAAACGAACGAACACTGGTCCTGCGCTACCGTCGTCATAATCGGGCTTCTCGAGCTGGGCGGCGATGTCTTTACGGACCGCAGCGTAGTCGCCAGGTTGGCTGACCATTTTTGTTCCTTTCGGCCGAGAACAAAGGAAAGGGTTGAATGAATCAAAAAATCGGTTTGTGTCTTTTCGCGCCCGTATTTATCTTTGTAATTCAATAATTCACTGTTGTGGGATATGCGGAACGATGACGGTCTCGAGAACAGCAAAAGGAGAATTGCGAAGAGTTGATTCGGATGCTACCTACAGCAGCGGAACACCCACCGGGGCCACAGCTTGTTCCTATCGCCATCGAGTGGACCGCAGACTCGAAATTGCCAACGACAACCGCTGATTTCATAAAGAGCCCTTCACCGATTCGCGGTGCGGATCCACAGCGATAATTTTTTTTTTGTTATCTCGACATCTTATCGTCACCCGACGGAGGACTTGCCGAGGTAAATCGCGGTAGTCGCTCCGTTTTGTGCGTCGCGCTGTTTGATATTGTCCTACATTGATTTGTGTAGTACTACTCTCAGACATTTCGTTTGACGTATCCAGTGTCCACATGTGAGAGCGCTCAATGGGACCTCAAAACAAATGCCTTCCGCTGCATAGATGTACCTCACCGCTCTTATCTGTACGGTATAAGCGTATACACAGTACATGTCCAGGACCGGTAGCAATTCTGCTCTTGACCTCAATATCGACGTGATATGAAGGTACAGTGTCTCGTGCGATAAAGCGTGAGTGTTTCGCAAAGCTTTCATGCTTGCGGTCAGGTTATATCGGCCCTGGGTGTCAGGTTCTACAGCATTGGTTTTGTACTGCGGTAGGTTTCAGTGCAGACAAAACACAGTTTTCGTAATACCAAGCACGACATTTGGACTATTTCAATTCGACTTGTCGTCTCATGCGGTACCGCAAGGGCATGGTTTGATGGCTTCTTGATTGGGATCAGCCATGAATGCGCGCGTTTGTAGACATTAGTGACTGTAATTTTATGAGCGATCATACCATGCTTGGAGGTGTTACACGAGCATCGAACTGCAAATAAAAGTACTTGTGAGCTCAAGGCCTACATAATGTAAACATGAATCTTGATATGGGTTGATTCAGACTTCGCTATCGTTGCAGAGAAGAAACCAAATTCTACAATATGATGGCATTCAAAATCTCCAAAAGACTTCGCCTTCGACTGATCATTGTGATTGCAACTTCCTTTTTTATTGTCGAAGTATCAGGTAATCAATTCTTTTCTTGTATTGATATAAGATATGCAGGCGCAGTGCTTATCATATTGTCTACAATTTTCAGTCGGATTCCATACGCATTCGCTCGCTCTAATCGCCGACGCATTTCACTACGCAAGTTGATCTCTCCTTGTTGATCACCCAGTGTACTAGAATCTGCTAAATTGTTTCTAGCTTAATGATCTCATCGGATTTGTGATTGCTCTGGTTGCTTTAGAGGTATTGCAGCCGACATTCGATACAATACACCAATGCTGACTCAAGTCCATATGTAGTTGACCGAAAGTACTGAAACGCCACCGAGTTGGTTGTCCTTTGGATGGCAACGTGTCCAGATTCTCGGTGCGTTCTTCAACGGCGTCTTTTTGTTTGCGCTGGGAGTTAGCACGGCCTTGCAGTCTATTCAGAAATTCATTTTCATGCACAATGGTACGTTGCGATTTAGCTCCCGCGCAGACATGGATGGGACTACGACTGATACAGGGCAAAAATCCAGATATTACACACCCAGAAACTATCTTGATAGTGGCCGGTGTCGGTCTGGCGTTGAATGTTTGCAGCGCTTTACTCATACATGGTATGTCTACTTGAGTTCTGAGTTTATTAGCCATATACTGATCCTTTGATCGTACAGATCACTGTCACCACGATACAGATGCAAATAAAGGAGAGACAATTGAACGCAATTTCATAAATGACAATTCAGAAACGGTATTCGGAGACCCGTCGCGGATTTCTGGCAAACATACTAATCGTCATTCTAGTCACAGGCAACAAATGTCAAGCATAGCCACGATCTCAATACTCTCGGCGTCCTTATTCATCTACTCGGAGACACACTCAACAATATCGGCGTCATGATTTCCGCCTCGGTCATCTGGTTGACCAAGTATGAGGGTCGTTTCTATGCAGATCCGTCGGCGAGCATGGCCATTGCATGTATGATCATGTTGACTTCGGCACCGCTAGGTGTGTTAAAATTCTTCGCCGATGAATTAAGTCTCTAAACATGGCTGATGGATTGTTTTCTTCATTAGCCCTGAGTTCTGGCCGCATACTTATACAGAGCCTTCCGACAAACGTTACCTTCGATGACGTGAACAGACATTTGAACGCTGTAAGCTTCTTCACTATAGAAACATAAACCTTTGCCTCGAACTGAATATGACAGATTCCCGGTGTGCTCGCCGTTAACGATCTGCGATTATGGCGCCTCAATCAGCACAAGAACATCGCTTCGGTACACGTTCTCATCGACGGACAGACCAGCATGCGCGAATGCGCCAGTATCATGAAATCCATTCGGCAGCGTCTACATGCACTCGGTGTGCATTCCGTTACGATTCAACCTGAGGTCGTAAGGGGATCCTTTGTGGTTGCTGAAGCGGTCGGAAATGAGGAAGAAATTGGAACCGGGGCAATTAGCGTTGGTGTTCATGTCGACAAATAATGGGAGAAGGTGAGGAGCTGTAGGCGTGGTAGGCGATTAGAGGATATGGGACGTAAGATAATGTTATTACACATGTCAATATTGTTGCCTTGAGCTTTGGTTTCAATAAGCGGCATTGGGGTGTTTACAGGGGTCTTAGGATGTGTTCACGGGTGCCAAAAAAGATGGTTGAGATTGCTATCGGATGATGATCGATTCCTGAAATCTCTCAGCGGAGAATATGAAGACATGGATCTATCGAATTACAAACATTTGATTGAAGTAGTATTTGAGATGACTAAGTTACATAATAGATGGGGAACCGACCAGTCGGAGTCAATACTTACCTGTGAACATAGCCAGTATCAAGGTGGGATACTACGCCATAGGCATAGTCTGTTGCTCGTGGGGAAGTTGAAAATGTACGGTCCTCTCATATTCAACCTCCATACTTCCTCGAGGAGGAGATGGAGGAGCCGGAGGAGGAGAAGTCATGGGCTCATCGAGACACTCCACAGACGGGATGGGTGCATTGCATTGCAATCCTTGTGTTATACCGTTGCTCGTGTTGGGTGTTAACTGGGATCCCTCCTTTGAGCTACCATTGCGTACTGAGAAAGTAGTCTGCATGGAGGCCATTTCTGAGTAGGTAGACGTTTCTGATTCGGCGCAGCTCCCTTCACGGGCCTCGGCCCTCTCTTTTCGCAATTTCGCTTCAAGTCTTTTGCATCGCTTCCTCTGCGTCTTTGCCCGCTTCTTGTAGCGCTCCAACTTCTGTAGTGCCCGCTGGAGCATCTCCTCATTCTCATGGCGTTCGTCGTTGTAAATGTCGTTAATGACCTGGTCGAATCCGAGCGTGTGTGAAGAGTCCAGTACGCCGAGCTTGACATAATGACCGATGGCCCAGATGCAGCCTTCAATATCCTGTGCAATAGAATTGATCAAGTCGGCTTTTGCTTTGGTGGATAGGTTCGCGATGTTGTGTGGCTTTTTGCTGCTGTGGATGCGGAGCACAGAAAAGCCCGGTTTGGGATTAGCAGGACGAGGCATCTTGATGTTGACTTGGTCTGCTTTGATGCTGAATTTGGTCATGGACGATTGTTAGGTGTGGAAATTTGGGTAAAGTCGTGCTGGCTGATTGGTACTGGAGGAGGTGTCATGGACTTTTTGAAGATGAAAATGATAACAGCATTTAAGAGCTCTGAAGGGGTCATATCTGGCTTATATGTGTCAATTTTGGCAGGATCCACTATTCTCTCTGTTACATTGCTCTTATTGTTCCCCATAATTGATGTGGATAAAATTACATCTATACCTAGGTATAAGGTAGACAGACAAAGACTTTCATTTTCTGTCCTTTTCATAGACGTACAACTTTGGAAACAATGGGAATTTATGACCCAAATTTTCGTATGAGGATATGGCTACAGAAAGACGTGGAAAATGAATTTCAAAGACATTTCTACCGGTACTATGCGTGTAAGAATATGTTAGAAAGTTAGTCCATATGACTAGATACTTATCGATTGAAAGCGCCTGTTGCAAGAGGATTGTTTGTCTATCTTGAACTAAGCAATGATCATATCAGAATGTATGCTCAATCACAGTAACCATTCTGTTCCAGAGGCTATGATGTGCTTTAAGACCCGAGCATTGATTTGAATGCAAACTATACACTGATTACAATCTTCAAGTGAATCGTGTCGCCCGAATTCCACTTGCGCAGTAGCCATGTATATCGACTTAGGGCTTTTACCATCACGGGACCGTGGCTGCCAATTTCGGAAACTGGGAAATGTATCGTTGACATAAAAACTAGGGCTTCCAAATACAAAATCCTGTACATGTCACAGTATGAAATCATGTAAGAGGTTTTTTAGCACTTAGATGCCTCAAGGACAGTAAATGCATCTGGCCCAAAGTGAACAAAGTTTATTAGCTTACTTTGCCTAGATAATTCGTGATATATATCTTCAATGCTATGTCCGCACCGCTTCGGATCATGCCGATACATCCATGGATATGTAAGCTATCTAGGTCAATAGGTAGCACCGCGCCAGTGGGACATACTAATAGCAATCGACTGTCTTCTTGTATTCCGAAGCAAACAAAGAGATTTCGGGCAATGAGATAAGAAGTAAGGAACTCGGAGTTGGCTTCGGAATTGGATGTGGCTAGGCCGATTGGTTTCTTGAGCGATACCACCTTCCGAATTCCGATTAACTAAATGGACCTTTAATATAAATGCGGGGACTTCAGCTTTCAGGAACTTGATCTTCAATACTTTCCTATTAAATAGGAAGTACAGACATATACATAAACGAGACTCTGAAATTATTGCGAAACAAGGTTCGGGTCACACCTTTTCCACGAGATTATCAAAGTCAATCCGAATACGGGAAATATCGTACACCGAAATGCGTGTACGCGTTGCGCAAGAGGCCGGCTTCAGGCTACCACTGCGCCAAGCATCAACGACACAGCCTTCAACTACCTATAATCAGAAATTGAAAGGATTGAAGGCTGCACTCCTGATACCCGGCCGTGGAGAACCCCTCAAAGACGGTGCGCTTGTGATTGATGGATCCAAAATTGCTTGGGTCGGTGAACAGTCCGCCATTCCGACCAAGTACCACGATGTTGAATTCAGTGAGGTCCCGGTCCTGATGCCAGGTCTTTGGGACTGTCATACGCATTACTCAGGAATGGACGTGGAATACGACAATAGAGATGTATTATTCGGCTCTGTTGCATTGCAAGGTGCACGCGCGGCCAAAGAGCTCGAAACGACCTTAATGGCTGGCTTCACCACTATACGCGAAGTAGGTGGAATAGCTGGAGAGATTTGGCCTGCAATCAAAAAGGGGACTCTCGTCGGTCCAAACGTATACTCGAGCATAGGTGTGCTGGGTATAACGGGCGGTCATTCGGAGATTCACAACGTGCCTATCGAAGTAGTTAGTGCCAATCGAAACACTGGGCCTTTCGTTGTATGCGACGGTGTCTCTGAGTGCGTCAAAACTGTTCGCTTGATGGTGCGCAGAGGCGCGACACTTATCAAGATTTGCGCAACTGGCGGCGTGGGCTCCCTGCTGGACGATCCGGAAGATGCTCAGTTCTCGCCAGAAGAGATCAAAGCGATGGTGGACGAGGCGGCACGCTCAAAGAGAATAGTTGCAGCACATTGCCATGGAAAAGAGGGTATTATAAATGCTCTGAATAATGGTGTACACACAATCGAGCACGGCAGTTACCTGGATGAGGAAGTTGCCGCATTGATGAAAGAAAAGAACGCTATTTTCGTTTCTACCAGGTTGATCATTGAAGAAGGACTCAATAATCCTAACATATTTCCGCCGAGCGGTTATCAAAAGCTACTTAAAATCAGCGAGGCGCACAAGAAGGCCTATGCATTGGCCATCAAGTCTGGAGTCAAAGTCGTACTCGGCACTGATTGGGCAGCGGGCGAGCATGGAAAAGAACTTGCCTATGCAGTCAAAGCTGGTATGACTCCATTAGAGGCTATCGAGGCTTCTACGGCTCGGTGCCCGGAGACACTGGGGTCGCATTTTGCGCCTTTGTCGGGCCAATTGAAAGAAGGATATGACGCAGATGTGATAGCTGTGGCGAGTAATCCTTTGGATGATATCAAGATCTTGGGAGAGCCGGAGAAGATCACTCATGTGTGGAAGGGAGGGAAACTGTATAAAGGTTCTCTTTAGGCTCTATGTGGCGTAACTGCGCCTTTTATGGAGTGAGTGACTTGGTATATGTAAAATAACCTTCCTCATGCTCGATTAAGCCACGGCTACGGCGATAGGGATCTGTCTGCACATATAAATTTTTCTACATCCAACTCTAACAACATGTACAGTAAGTTGAAGACAGACAGAAAAAGTTAGTAAGGGTTTTTTTGTGTCATAGCGTTTGCAAAGTCGAGCCTCGATGTACATATGCCGAGGGTACACACAAGATCTTTTACCCTCCTTGAAAGAGTAGTTAAAAAGAAGAAAGAAACAGAAAAAATGTCAAGCCGTATTACGCCAAGGGTAGCATGTTCAAGCACGAATCTATGATAATACGCGGGCCTTGTGTGAAGATACTCCGGATGACATCTGGACGTTACATCATACGAATCGGGAGACTACATAGGGTTCAGCCACAATATCATGTTGAAAAAAAAAGATGACTTTGTATTGATTTCTGATTCTAATAAAACACCCCGCTGAAACATTTACTCTGCCAATTTGATGCGACGAAGAAAATCTCAACTCGACTAACAGGTTTCCTTAAGCACCACCTGCGGCTTCTCATCCTCGTTCTCAATAATAGCCGGACCAACGTGATGGAAAAGGTCGACCTGTGTAGACTTGAACTTGCGAGCAGACACACCCTGCGCAAACAGGATATCCAACTCCGCGTACGTTCTTCCCTTTGGTTCCGGAAGACGGACAAAGATCCAAATCAGGCAAAGGAAAGCGCAGCCAGCCCAAAAGAATGCAGCCTTGGCGCCCCAGTTCCAAGCCGTGCTGGTCAATTGGTAGTTTGTTAGAATGTTTGCCACGATCCCTGCAACGTTATATAGATTGCGAGCAAGAACGATGGATTTGGCGCGTAGTCGAGTGGAGGATATCTCAGAGACGAGCGAATAGCACACCGGGCCGACGGTGCTGTCGTACAAAATGGCGAACACAAGAAGCATGGATCCAATAGCCCAGTTTGCTGCCGAGTTGGTTCGTGAAGCAAGTGATACGAATCCGATGATCATGAGGAGACAGAAGAGACCTAATGTGCCGTATAGGTACAAGGTGCGTCGGCCAAAACGGGACATGAGGAACCAGGATCCGATAGTTCCCAAGGCACCAACAGCATATTGCACCATAGTCAGATCAAATGAATTGCTTTGAGAGAGGCCGGCAGCGATGTAGAAAACAGTGGAGTACCCCATAAAGGTAGATCCGCACAGATTCTGGACGAGCCAAGCGCCGCACACAATTTCCGTTCGGCGGAGGTTGGCGCCCTTGAAGCAGTCCCAGTAGGTTGTACCTGAGGTAATTTCTTTTTCAAGCTCGTTTGTATGCTGCATCATGGAAATTGCCTTGTCAACATCAAAGCTTGTATCAGATCGGCTCGTTAGGCGGCGAAGACTGTGTTTTGCGTTTTCGATTTGACCGTGTCGAACATACCACCAGGGGGACTCCGGCGCAAAGAGGCATCCGATGATGAGAGGAGCTGGCCAGAACCATTGAATTGCGAAAGGAATACGGTACGCCCAGGAGCTAGGTATCTCTAATAGCCCACGAAGGACTCCCGAGGCGATAAAGCCTCCAATAACCCAGCACAAATTGACATAGGTTGTGAGGTAAGCTCGAAGGGCGACAGGGCAGACTTCTGATGCGTATGCAGTCGTGAGTGTCTGAAAAACGCCCCAGGGGATACCGCAGAGGATCTCTCCAGCGAGCAACATCTGCACATTTTGCGCAAAGAATACAACAAAGATAAAGCAGGTCACGAGCACCAAGGCGCCGAGAATGGTCTTACGATATCCGAATCGATCTTGTATAATACCAGTAATGTAGAGACCAAGGATCTCGCCGACAATCACACCATTAGAGAGTGCCGACTTCCATGGAGCGGGGATGACATAGCTGCCGTCGGGCTGCAATTCGCCGTACTTTTGATTGAATTGAGGTAGAGCGTAGAAGTTGGAGAGCAGGGAAACGTCGTATCCTTCCATGACAATCGCAGTGGATAGCAGGATTGACCAGCCCACGGCTTTTGGGTAAAGCTTGAAAGCCTGCATGATGCTCATATGGCGCTCAGTTTCGGTGGCATCGCGAGCATCTGACTTGCGATATGCAGCGTCAGAAGAGCCTGCCTCGCTGTGGGTGGTCATGGTTGGCTCCATGATGGTAAAAATCTCGTTAGAGAAATAACAAAAGTGAATTGATACTGCTAGACTGAGATATTTGCAGATCTTGTCAGTGATGATAGTCGACCTAGGCTCGGCTGATCCCTTCTACTTTATACCCATCGGCACTAGAAGTGCTATACGGAGAACCTGGGGGAACCGGGTCCAGAAACACAACAAAACATGATTTCCGGACTATTCTGAAACCAAAATCTATAGCTCTTGTCGTGCATCTCTCCAGTCTCGCAGGTCAAGGTCCGGGGTTTGACATGCGGAGAAATCTTTTTGCCCCGCAGAAAGTCCCTTGTTCCTCCACTTTACCTCTCGATGGAGAAATGTCGGAGGAACTCTCACATCTGCGTTTTGACCTCATGTATACTGACTGGCTAACAACTACGCTGATGAAAGTTGACTGCATTGAATTGGACGGCGAAATATCAGAGCTTCTCCGGAATAACGATGGTGAAACTAGAAATTTAGCCTTTACAGCACTTTGCCCTATCTAATTCCAAATAGTCTTAATCTTGCGGTCTGTATGGACATCGATGGATGTTTAAGAGATATTTCTGCTAGAGAACGGACTTTTGTATATCTCTGGCAACGTTGCATATTTATGATGATATTTATAGAGTTAGAAGGACATGACGTTTCCTCGGGTAGACCAGAATTCATTTTTACACGCATTGTGGAGATAAGTAGAACTAAAAAAGTGCTATATACATTATATCTTAAATCGAACACAATAAACGACAGCTTCATAAGGCCGCAGAACAATCATCTCGCCACGACTTGGGGGAGTCAAGTAATTTCCTCGCAGAACCGCCCATCCGGTAAGCCGAGGAATCGTGACCGTGCTATTATGATCTGAAAAGTTCAACAACACCAACGCCTCTTTATCAGAGCTATAATCCTTCCTCTTGTATGCAACCACTTTCTCATGAGTGGCAGACTCGGACAACATCTCAAAGCTGCCATAGATGAAAACATCGGCAAACTCATTTCGAAAAGCCAAGGATTCTTTCCAAAAAGAGAGAACACTGCTGGAGTCATTTTGTTGAGCTTCAACGTTCCATCCCAGCTTATGATCCGGATTCACAGTCATCCAGGGACGAGCCCCTGGAACAGAAAACCCGGCATTTGGCCCTGCATTCCATTGCATCGGTAGTCGGCCATGGTCTCGTGCTTTCAGTTGCAACTCCTTCATGACGTCTCCCATTTTGCTGTGATCGCCACCGCGAGATTGGAGGACTTGGTTGTAATAATTTCGGCCTTCGACGTCGATATACTGTTCGATTCCTATATCCTTGGGCAAATTGGCCATGCCAATCTCCTGTCCAGCGAGGAGAAAGAGCGTTCCACTGAGGGTAGTCAGGTACGTAGCAAGCATTTTGGCGGCATAGGTACGATAACGAAGATCATCAGAGCCATAACGGCTAACAGATCGTCCACTGTCGTGATTGTCAAGGTAAAGCGTATTCCAACCATCGAACCGAGGCATGGCAGTTTGCCATTTTTCAGTGAGCATTCGAAGTTGCCTAGGGTGGAATCCACCACCGGGTGCGTATTTCCCCGTTGGCCCAAAATCCATATCAATGATATCCCCTGTAAAGAGCATGTTGATCTCGTGTCGAGATTTTGCGACGTATTTCGAAACTGATTCTTCGTCCTTGGTGAAGCCCAATTCTCCGACTGTGACTGCGTTGTAAGGATCGAACACCTTGGTGCGAAGTTCTTGAAGATACTCGTGCATTCGGGGCCCTGAGGCAAACCACTTGTCACCAGATTGATACTCTTCGTCGGGACAGGTGATTTCCCCGTCGGGAAGATCTGGATGTTTTGACATCAAGTTCATCGAGTCAATCCGAAATCCGTCCACGCCACGGTCAAGCCAAAAGCGGATATCTTCATGGACGGCTTCCCGAAGCTCGCCATTTGTCCAGTTCAGATCCGGCTGACTAGGTAGAAAGAGCGAGAGAAAATATTGGCCCGTGGCCTCGTCGTACGTCCACGCACTGCCGCCAAATATCCCCTTCCAGTTATTCGGAGGCTTTCTGACCCCTTGCGCATCATACTTTGGATTTCTCCAGAAGTACCAGCCTCTTTTAGGGCTGTCCTTCGACTGACGCGACTCTTTGAACCATGCATGTTCATCAGAGGTGTGATTGACAACCAGATCCATCCACAACTTCATGTCGCGATCACGCAGCTCGGATATCAGACGGTCGACGTCTTCTAATGTACCGTAAGGCGCATGGATAGAGCGATAATCAGATACATCGTATCCCATGTCATTCTGAGGAGAGGCGTAGATCGGTGATAGCCAGATGGTATCCGCACCGACGGATTTGATATAGTCGAGTTTACTGATGATGCCGGGAAGATCGCCCCAGCCATCGCCGTTTGTGTCTTTAAAGCTGGCAGGGTAGATTTGGTAGACGACTGCTTCTTTCCATGGTTGTCGTTCTGTGTTTTGTGCTGCCATATTGCGGGAGATGCAATCTGATTTTTACAGTGAGAGAGCAGAGGGAGTATGTGTTGACAGGAAGATGTTTGGAAGTATGCGTCCTTCTAATATTATTGACATATTTGATATTGATCTGAAAATCCTTGCATGTTTGAATTTGTTCATCTGCTTTGACCTATGGCAGATGCCCGTGGAGAATTGTCGGAGAAATACCCCAGCTTACCCAGTCAGACCGGCACAGCGAATCATACAACATCTTCAATCTTCAGATCATGACTATCAACTATAGGATTGACCGACGCTCCTCCGAGAATGTCAAAATGGCTTGGTCAACAACCTGCGAAGTTCTCCCCTTTCCGCTTTATCAGAGCTCCGACAATTTTGTTCCAAGTCCATAAGTCGTAGAGTGGCAGAGTAATAGCACGAGGCCTCTTATCAACCGACCAAATAAAGCTGTGAAATTTTGTGCTTCATTTCTACGCCGGCTCGTCATATGTTCTTCCAAGATTTCCTAGCCATGTCTCTCACCACCGTCACATCCACACAGCAAGAGCTGGATGTTCTCCATCTACGAAACGACAGATTCATACAGAAGCATTACAACGACAAAGAGAAAACGACAACAGTACCCAAATGGAGACCGGCCTTTCACCTTACTGCACCTAGCGGTTGGCTAAACGATCCCTGCGGACTAGGATACGACCCTTCAACAAAACAATACCACGTCAGCTTCCAATGGAATCCGAAAGGAAATGACTGGGGAAATGTGTCATGGGGCAACGCAACTTCTCATGACATGGTGTCGTGGAAGACATCGCCCGAACCGATTCTCGCCCCGTCAACAGAGTATGACCACTGCGGCGTGTTTACGGGTTGTTTCCGGGCTACTGATATCGATGGGAATCCGGGTGCGTTAACGTGCATATATACCTCGGTCAGCCATCTGCCGATTCATTATACGCTTCCGTATGTGCGAGGATGCGAGTCTCTTAGTCTAGCTGTTTCGCATGACGGCGGGAAGACGTGGCAGCGACCGAGTTGCAACCCGATTCTTCCTAGTTCGCCGCAGGACCTTGAAGTCACTGGTTGGCGAGATCCCTTCGTTGGTAGTTGGGCAAGATCAGAAGTAGACACGCAGTTATATGGTTTTATATCGGGTGGTATCGTGAGACAGACGCCCACTTTATTTGTCTACACTGTTGACTCGAACGATCTGCGAAAATGGAGGTTCATCGGCTGTCTGGTCGACGTCGGATTGAATTTCCAACCTTCTCGATGGTCAGGAGACTTTGGCGTGAATTGGGAGGTAGCCAATGTTTTCGATCTCGTTAGCAAGACGGAAGAAGCAGTTTCCAGGACATTTATGATAGTCGGCACGGAGGGATGTCTCCCGGTCGAGGAATATGGTAAAGTCATGGCTCGAACTGCAAGGACACAGCGGCAACAATTGTGGATGGCATTGAAGACTAAGCCGTCCAGCACATGTGATGAGCACAATGATAGTACATCGACCAAAACACTAGCCACATATTCATTTGCTGGCGTGTTTGACCACGGCTGTTACTACGCCGCAAACTCTTTCTACGATCAAGTCACGGCTCAACATGTGGTCTATGGTTGGATCACAGAGGAGGATCTACCGGACGACCTACGCCACGCCCAGGGATGGAGTGGACTGATCTCTCTCCCGCGAACAGTGCATCTACAAGTCCTGCATAATGTTGTCAGGGCTCGAGGTTCGGAGCTTTCCACGATAACATCCATGGAAACAGAAGCTGACTCCCGCGGAACGTACACTGTCCGAACATTGGGAATTCAATTGGATAATAGACTCAAGAAGCTCCGAGACAAAGCGTGTACGGTCCACAGGATGCAGAATCTGGGCCTTCCTTCTTCTTCTGGCTCTGCAAATTCTATAATGCCACTCAAAACATCAAGATGGGAAGTCGAAGCGAAATTCGCTGTCCATAAGCAGTGTACTCGTGTGGGTATCAAGATCGCGCATACTGCTGGTATGTCATTTACTTATCATTTGCTTGCTCTTGCGTTTGATGACCATAATCATGCTAACATCTCTCGTCAATCAATAGACTCGAAGAAGCAAAGTGTCCTTTCTTGGAATCCACCCACCGAGACCATTACCATCGAACGACCGCATCCCAGATACCCAGGCATCAACCACGGTGTTGAGCGCGCACCGCATACACTGTTAACGTTCCGCGATGCTCAAGGAAACGAGGTGGAGGAGACACTCCGGATCCGTGCAGTATTCGATAAGAGTGTATTGGAAGTCTTTGTCAACGAGCGTACCGCAATCTCCACGCGTATTTACGTAGAAGGAGACCGTTGCTTTCAACTGGGTTTCTTCGCAGAGGGAGAATTGAACGGCGATTCTTTCCAGCCCTCTTCTGTTCTATTGAAAGCGCAAGCTTGGGATGGACTGGAAGAGTGAAGCATTGTACATAGAGTATGGGGAATATATAGACGGCGTCCTTACCAGCAGCCGGGATTGGTATCTATACATTCCATTCGCCATCAGGCCCTATGAATCCCAAAGACCTCAGATAAGCATTGAACTGCTCCATATATGGGTGATGGCCACCACGTAGAGTCTGCATAAGTTTCAAGTAATTCCTTGCCAACTCATAAGTCGCTGAGTCTGATATCCGCATATCACTTTCTGCGCTGCTCGTATTCATGAGAGCGCTCGTTGCAATATTGTATAATTTCTCAATCTGTCGCTATTAGTCTACTTCAACCAAGAAAAAATGGATAGACAAAAAATACTCACCATCCCAACCCCGTGTGCCTCCATCGCACTAATCCGCAAGGAACGACATAGCTCCAACGTTTTCACACCATTGTCAAAAGCAAAGCGGAAGGAAAGCTCTTTTTGCTCTGAATACAGCTGTAGAAGACCGTGGCTGAAGCATAAATTCCACAGTCGGTCCAACACCCATTTTTGCGTCACGAGCACGTCGGCACATTGCGTTTCTGAAAGGAAATCTCGCATGACTCTGACAATGTTAAGCTCATCCGAAATTTTTTCGTAGCTCTCATTACCACCATTCTGATTTGAAAGAATAGAGTTGCTATCAACGACAAAATGGTCCTTGTCCTTACTTTGCATATACCGACTGACATCGGTGACTCGTGCAAGATTGCGGTATATATTAATAGCCTTAGATTCGGTAAGGGTTTGGCACTTTCCCGTGGTCGTTATGCTGCAACGCGAATTCCAGCATACGATGATTCCCTCGTCGATGGAGTCAAATATCTCCATTAGCAAAGTAAGCCCCATCATGGCAGCGGCATCCTTTTCGTTGTGAACGATGATACCGGATACAAGACGCCGCGTAGCATTGTTCATTCCGTCCACCGAGTGTATCGGATTTGACGGGGGGCTGACAAAGCTGACTGGAAGTCGGCGCTGGAGAGCGTATGCTCTGTAGACATTAGCGGTGACCTAAACACTGTGAAAGAGGGGGTGAAGCTACCTCTCTGTAACTGATAAAACCAAATAAATTCTTAATGATTGCCCTTTATACTCAGCCGAGTGACTTGCATACGTATTTGGATCATTCAACCCTAATATGGACGCCAAGTCCACGGCCTCGCGAAGCCGAAGTCTCGCAGCATTGTGCTGATTACTACGGAACAGAAACCCAAACAAGAAGAAGCTTGTCAGCACAGCTTCGACAGTCGGATTCTCCCCAAAGTCAGATGAACTATGCATTTTGGTAGCTTCAGTCATCATCATTTTCGCATGGTCTGCGCGAGAGGACGAAGAAGGCCGTTCAATGATATCGATTGGTTGTGTAAGCGCAAAGGCACAGAGAGACAGGATCATGGCACCGAATTGAGGATTTTGGCGATGCTCTCGCTGAAAGAGTCTGGTAAATAAAGAGGATCTATCCAAGACCGGTAAAGTTGGATGAAGGCGGTCAAAAAACACATCAATCCAAGGGATGAGATTTTTTTCTTGGATATAAGGTGGCCAGAAATTTGCCTGTGATCTGTCGATGCCGCCATGTGGTACTTCCATCGAATGTATACTTTGCCTTTCATGGACGTTAATGTTGCCGTTCATAAAAGGCACGGAATCGTCAAAATTCAGGTTAACATCATCAATTATTGGAGGAAGTGCCTGCTTGACGAATATATTTGTTCCAGGAAAGTCAAAGAGCGAACATATTTGCGAGTTGAAACTGTCTGGAAGCCAAGACTCCAGATGAGAAGGACTGTTCCAAGTGGCCTCGGTAGTATTATTGTTGAGAAGCAGGCTGAGATCACAGTTGTGTTCGCCTGGAGTCTGCGACGCATCAAAAGCAGGCAAATCACCAGTCGCCGAGAGACTCGTGTCATGAAGACTAGCTAGGCCCGCGGTATCCGCACTGCCGGATGGCCTCCTGGCTTGGCCTTGCCGCTCCTTTATCTGGGTTACTCGGC
The DNA here is from genome assembly GCA_019828575.1 of Talaromyces thailandensis. Lineage (NCBI taxonomy): Eukaryota > Fungi > Ascomycota > Eurotiomycetes > Eurotiales > Trichocomaceae > Talaromyces > Talaromyces thailandensis. Next base: position 55,803 of record JACVQZ010000058.1, read on the forward strand.
TTGAAGAGGTCAGCTCACTTGTTACAGATTAGTTGATAGATAGTAAGGCGAACGTACTGTGCAGGAGGTCCTCGCTTTTTCTGGGGATGGAGGAATGTACACTCAAATCCATTGAGAGTGCATGTCTCACATGGTCGAGATAGACTGCACTATGACTCCGTTTTTATTAGCAATTGCATCAATGCATATACGTGCGTAGGCTTTCAACCCTTGTCTTGCGCAACCTGCATTGATCGCAGGCACGGGTGGCACACTTTGCCGATGTCTGGCCCTGACTCTGACCCCTCCGACTCGACGATGCTTTTGTGTTCATGATGCATCTAGGTCGATCAGTTGATGCATCGCATCTTTTTGATACTTTAGTCTATGCAGCTATACCTGCTGAGCTGGGTTGGCGGATGATAGGAAGAAGTGGAGTGGAAAAAGGAAGTCCCCGCCACAGCCATTCAGAAGAAAGACCGCTTGGTGCACGGGCCATGCGTCAATAGGGTTAGGGCTGTGTGCTTCCATGGCTTGAGAAAAGCCTCCTTGGGCCTTCTATGAAATTGTTGAGACGAATAAAATGACAACCGAGTCCCTCTACAGTTCGAAGTGAAGGTTGGCCTCGAAACCGCTCGTGCATGATCCTACTCCGTACATACTATGTATGGACGGATCACTACTTTTCCGGGCACATTTTATCACCGTCACAATTGCCGGGCTGAGTAGGTTCAACAATTTGGAGAATAATGTTCAGAACCGTGGAAGCATTAATTTATGAGGCCAGTTATTTATCAGGTACCGACGGTCTATTAAGCCTCCACAATACAGCCAATAATTTCCGTGATCTCGATTGACACCGTCGAAGCCACATGGTGGACAGAATAATGAATGAAGCTTGGTATCCACCAGAGAGATTATCAATCTGATAAAACTTTTAGCTTTTAGCTCTTGTGCGCAGACTCGGCAAATTTGATACGGAGTCCCGGCATCGTCTTACAGGAGAAACACCTCCGATCGCGGTATGTAGTTACAAGTCACTCGCTATATTCGTAGGTGCTTACCTCTCGGTGCGACGGCTGTTCACGGAGCGGCTTCATCAGATGCTTTTACTGTGGGGACATTACAGAGTAAGCACATGGAATGGAATCCCTGAAAAATGCCGCCAGTGGAGCTTGAGTCTTTCAAGCCACGTTATGTTTTCAGCTTGGCGAGGTCATGATGGTCACGCTTTCTACACAAATTGTTGTATAAATGATCTCCATCTTTCCATCCAACCTGGCGTCTTGAACATTAACCCGATTAATCGCACGGACTTCCTGCCTAAAAACCACTCAGGTCCGTCTGACGATGTGGAGTCTCTGGCTTTTTTTCCCCTTTCTTTTTCATTTTTTATTTTTTTATCAGATCGAAAGCTCGTGAGATCTCCACCTGAAGTTCATTTAGCTCTGGTACTCCGTACAGAGTTGTGAGTCTGGTGACCGGTATTTACTTCGCGCCATTCCCAAGATTGGCTAACCGACGTAACTATACCATACCGTCAGCTGTTTCTAACCAGCGCATGGCCGAGTATCGGAATGAAACGTTGGCAGGGATTGGCCAATCAGCGGCCTGGCCGATTAGATGCGTGCGTTGATTTTTTTTTTCTGTCCTTTTTCTTCTTATCAGATCCGCTTTTGGCACTAACAAAGTTATCTGATCCGGTCAGTCTGAGTCCGCTCTTTCCCCTGCCCCTCATGCCGCTCCTGCCTGCCTGCCCGCCTGCCTGCCTGCCTCTGCCTAACCGCCGCAGCCTAGAGGAATTTCTCTCTTTCTCTCTTTCTCTCTTTTCTCTCTCTTGTATTTCTTCCCTTCTCTCTGTACCTTCTAGAACAACCCTCATCGCATGTCTTTCCTCTTGCGGCGTAGTGCTGGCGCATAGTTGTGCGTATATATTCTTATCGCATGCCCTCCCGTTACTAGCCGGCTATTTTCTCCTTTTCTTCTGTCTTGTGTCGAGCCTGTCAATCGGTACTCGGTGCTTGAGTACGACTGTTCCTCCCTTAGCCTATTGATCAGTTAGTTATTCAAGGAAACCAAGTCCACCCACTAATATGGGCGTTCTCGACAACATTCGCGGCCGCGACACTTCTCAGCTCAACGCTGCTGTGCACCGTTCAGAACCCGCAGATGTTCCCGTTGACGAGAAATCACCGGGCCAAACCCAGGATGTCTCTGCAAGCGACTCCGACACGTTGAGTCTGGAGGCTCGAAATGAAAAGGAAATCCGACTCCACCCCGATCAAATTACTGCCAATGCAGAGCTCGGTGTTCAAAAGGCTGAAGCTGTCACTCTCATTTGGGGCAAGAAGACTGTCTATGCCGTTTATGCATGGTGGGTACTGACTTTTGCTGTCAACCTGGAAATAAACTAATTCGTCGCAGGATTTGGATCTGCTTCTTCATGCTGGCTTTCCAGTCAGCCATAGGCAACAACTTGCTTTACATTGCGTATTCGGATTTCGCTTTAGCCCCCGCTGTCTCTACCGCCAGCATTCTAGCCAGCGTCATCGGTGGTGTGCTTAAATTGGCTATTGGTAAAACGCTCAACTTGGTCGGCCGTGCCGAAGGTCTCTTATTCTTTGTGGGCGTGTACATTCTGGGCATCATACTGCTTGCCTCGTGCAACGGTCCAGATGCCTACGCAGCTGGTTATGTTCTGTACTGGATCGGTTATGATGCCATTTACTTGATCCTCGACGTGTTCATGGCCGATACCTCTGGTTTGCGAAATCGTGCTTTCGCTTTTGGATTCGTTAGCACGCCATTTATTTGCACCGCTTTCACGGGCTCATTGGCTGCTCAGTCTTTTGTTAACACGAGCGGATGGAGATGGGGCTATGGAGCTTTCGCCATCATCATGCCTTTTGTCTTCGTTCCCCTAGCAGTTGTGTTCAAATACTATGAGCGCAAAGCTATCAAGTTGGGTATTTTCAAACGCGAAGATAGCGGTCGTACAACCATGCAGTCAATTATGCACTATTTCCATGAGTTCGATAGTAAGTTTGCAAATGGCTGTTTTGGAAAAATCCATGCTGACTTCTTTTCTAGTCATCGGCGCGTTCCTTCTCATGGCAGCCTTCGTTCTCTTCTTGCTTCCCTTCAGTCTGCAAACATCCAACCGCATTACATACGATAGCGCCGCCTTCATCGCCATGGTTGTTATTGGCATTTTGCTATTTCCGGTCTTTGCGGTTTGGGAGGCATACTTTGCGCGCACACAATTCATCCGATGGGAACTTTTCAAAAACCGCACTGTTCTCGGTGCCTGCATTTGTGCCGTGACAGTCAACTTTATGTTCTACTGCTGGGACTTGTACTACTACTACTTCGTTATGATAGTGTACAACCTTGATATTTCCCTGACTGGATACATGACGCAAATTTACAACGTCGGATCCTGCTTCTGGGGCCCGGTCTTCGGTATGTACGTTCGATACACCAAGGAATTCAAGTGGTTCTGTTTCTTTTTCGCCGTCCCACTTATGTTCCTGGGAGCCGGATTGATGATTCATTTCCGTGGCCAAGACGGGTCTATCAATTACATCATCATGTGTCAAATCTTCATCGCTTTCGCGGGGGGTACTTTGGTCATTGGTGAGGACATGGCTGTCATGGCAGCTTCTGACCGCGAGGGTGTGCCTATGATGCTTTCTCTCGTCAGCTTGTGCAGTAGCATCGGTAGTTCCATTGGATCTGCCGTCTCTACTGCCATTTACTCCAGTACATTCCCCAGAGGTCTCCTCCAGGCTCTTCCGGATGACGAAAAGGCCAATGCCACCGCCATTTATCTCGGTGGATATACAACACAGCTTTTGTATCCTGTTGGAAGTCCAACGCGCGACGCCATCAACTATGCATGGGGTTACAGCCAGAAGTACGGCGCCATTGCCGCAACTTGTGTGACTATTTTGTTGATTCCTGCAATTGGAATGTGGAAAAACTACCGTGTCGACAAGGCACAAAACAAGGGAACTCTGTTCTAGATTCATTGTCTCTGGGAATTTGAGACAAGATTGATTCTGCAAGGCATGCTGCATAGTTCATGTCACTTCTCTGCACATGTGCACATGTAACATACGATCCTAATTGGACCTATTTGATCAAGATTAATGTTGGACGAAAATCATGTATTATGGATTATCTTAATCAAGCACTTTGTTCGATTACTGATATGAAGAAAACCAGTTGTATCATCTCGAACGAGGTTGAAATAAGATTGCCGTGAGGGTTGCACAATCGTTTGGCAGGTGCTATTTCCCTGTGCATGTATGTCAGGGATCTATGGACCTCGGTTAGCCCTGCCGAGGCATGAAGAATATTATGACCACTACAATATTATACGCTGTCTGGAACTAAGATCGCATATATGTATGGAGTTACTCTACGTTCTAGGAGCAACCCTAACGACAACCTTGCCCTTGGCCCTATTCGTCCTCAACCTCTCAAAGGCCTTAACGGCATCATCAAAGTCAAACACTGTATCTATAACAGGCTTCACTTTGCCATCGCCCATCAAATCTGCAATCTCTTTCAGGTCTTCATACCGATTCTTGAAGAAGACGAGTTGATACGGTCGCTGTCCACCACCCAGCATGCGTGGTGTGATCAGGCGTCCTGCAGTGGAGAAATGAGATTCGTTCCCGACTTGTTTGAATGGTTTGCCGGGGAGTAAGAAGTTGTGGCTTTCGCGATACATGTTGTCTGGTTTTCCGATCATGTCTAGCGCCAGACTGAATAAAGGTCCCTGTTTGCGTAGATAGTCCACCACGTCGACTGTAGTGTAGTCAATGACTTCATCGGCGCCGATACTCTTGAGCAACTCGACATTCCGCGTAGAGCATGTGGCTGTTACTTGACACCCATATGCCTTTGCAATCTGAATCGCAAATGTACCCACACCGCCCGAACCACCATTAATAAAAACATGATCCCCGGCCTGGACCTGTCCCTTGATAACCTGCAGCGCAGTCTGGCCAGCAATGCCCACGGTCGCAGCCTCATCCACACTCACACCGTCGGGCACAGGCACAACGAGCCCCGCATCTGCAACCGAATACTCAGCCAACGCACCGAACTGGCGCGGCAAAGGCAGCGATCCAAACACGCGCTGCCCAATCCTGACGTTGGTCACTTTTGCGCCGGTGGCGACGACTTCTCCACTGAAATCCATGCCGGGCGTTGCCGGCATGGAGACTACGCATTTCCAGAGCAGGGACGGTGTGTCTTCGGGAACTTTGTAGTCTGCTGGGTTCAGCGAGGCGGAGGAGATTTTGATGAGGCATTCATGGGGGCGTAGGGTCTGGCCGGGGCGGTGGGCTGTGTCGGATTTGCGGAGGTTGTTTTGGAGACCGCCGCTTGTGCTGGACCAGAGCCAGGCGGTCATTATGGAGGGGATTTGGGACGTGTTGCCTGCCATGTTGCTTCTATCACAGATGAAGATACTCAGGCAAGGATGGGTAGAAATACTGATGGAGACTGAGTCACTATGTGTCTGATACAGAAGTGAGACTCAAGCTCAAAAGATGGAGACGGCGCACGGGCCATCAGATCGATCGTGAATTAACGTCACCTTCCCGACCCTTGAAACTATTCAGGACAGACAGAAGCGTGTAATGTTTAGATTTATCCGATATTGAAGTGAGTAGAATCAGTTATACTATGTAGTACATACAATGCTTTCATGCATGTACAGCATCAGGCACCAAGGCATCAAGGAACAAGCACAGAACGGCTGCCGAAAGCAGCCTAGCGCGCGATCGAGGTACGTACCTACACAATGACATCACATCTCAAGGAAGATCGTCTGCCGACGAACTCCTCTTTTCTCCTGAGGAACCTGTACATACTTGTGTCTGTGATCCCTGCTCATCATATCCGGTACATAGTTCGAACATTAATAGCATTTTTGTTTTGTTTACGAGATATCATTGAGCAGTCCGTTCTGCTACTGCCCTTACACATGATCCCTGCGCGTCTGGTTCTCAGCAGAGACAATCGCAATCGCTGATATGCCTCTCACCACAGCTTGTGTTGGCGCAAGCGTTACTCCGACGGTGCTATCCACATGGTTCGCTCATGTAGGCTACCTCCTCTCAATGCCCAGTCAACTGAACGACCGACTAACTGACCGATGCATAGTATCTCGACAGGAAATCCCGTCACTTCAAGCCCACCGCGCACATATCTTACGACGAAGGTCTTAACGTCGTCCGCGCCTTCCTCAAACATGCCGCCCACCACACAGTTGAGGATTTACAAGCATTCACCGCCCAAAAAATCCCCTCACCGACATGGGTCAAGATCCAAGAACAGGTCATCCCCAATCAACACTTAAGCAAAGCTGCAGATCATGTAAATGCGCAGTTGGGTGAGCGCGGAATCAAGCGCGTCGGTGGAAAGACGTGGTGGCAGTGGCGCGGACCACAGGGTGACCTGAAGTGCGAATGGATTGAGATGAAGAGCGACCATAAGACGAGGAAACAGGCGAATGCACATTGTAAACGGGTAATGCTGTATGTGCATGGTGGTGCGTATTTCTTTGGTAGTCTCGAGACGCATCGGTATCAGATGCAGCGTCATGCGCGGAAGCTCAAGGCCCGTGTTTTTGCTCGGTATGTTGATTTTCACGCGTGAGATGATGGTTGTTTACTAACTCGTGTCTAGTAAGTGCTCTGCCTGAGAAACAATAGCTTGACCTAATGATTATCAGCTTCATATCGTCTGTCACCACAATTTCCATTTCCTTGTGGTTTGCATGACTGTATAGCAGCATATCTCTATCTCTTGACTCTGCAAGACCCAACGGAGATAATCCTGGCAGGCGACTCTGCCGGCGGTGGCATGGTGCTTGCGTAAGCTGTCTCCATATATTTACTTGGTCATCTATCTAACGTGATTAGCATGCTGGTGATACTCCGTGACCAGGGCATTCCACTACCTGCTGGCGCAATCTTGATCTCTCCATGGGCAGACCTGACACACTCCTTTCCGTCCGTTGCAAAGGCTAGCAATTTCGACTACATCCCAGAGCATGGCTTCTTGCATCGTCCATCACGGAGCTGGCCGCCGCCAAACTCTGATGATCTGGCGTACATATATCAGCATGCAAACCAGAAAGGACCTAGCAAGATCGAAAGCCAAGTGCAGACCGATGGAATCGGCAATGGAAATGAGCACGATCAGCAAACCGCAGTTCAAGGATTCACGGTACGCGAAGAGGATACAGCAGGCGTTAATCATACATATCCCGGCTTACATAGCGGTATCAACCGAGTCAATAAAGCGGATATAGGAACGGCTCATGCAGACAACCTCGTCGTCCCCATGGCAGACAATACTGTCGTTGAGATCAAGGACCAGATTCAGATGTACGCTCCAAACCAGATGGTGTCACATCCACTAGTGTCGCCAGTGTTGCAACCTACCCTCGGCGGCTTGCCACCACTTTTAATCCTTACAGGTGGCGGAGAATTACTGCGGGATGAGCAAATCTACCTGGCCCACAAGGCGGCAGATCCACTGGCTTACCTTCCAGCGGATATCTTTCTCGACGAACATGATCCTGATAGAACTTTGATTCACAAGTATGGCCCAACAAACGTTCAATTACAGGTTTGGGATGATTTATGCCATGTCGCACCCACGTTGAGCTGGACAAGGCCTGCGAAGTTCATGTATCGCTCTATTGCACAATTCGGAGCATGGGCCCTAGCGCACGCCCAGCACGAGGAAATCGATATCCCTGAAGACGATGCTTCATCAATCTCGAGCAAATCGTCTTCAACCTCGGACAATGAAGAGCCGACAGCATCAGTGGGAAAAGCAGGAGATTCCCTGCCCCCCTTCAGAAAACACATGATTCGTCAGAGGGTTGACAGGCATGGCATGGTATACCACCTAGACCCCCCTCAGTCGCTACCTGCTCTTCAACAACCGCGTGAAAAAGTCGGCGCTCTAAACCCTGACATTGTCAAGAAATGGATGCATGCAAAGAAAGCATGGGACGAAAAATTTGCAAAGGAGAAACTCGCTGTTCAACGCCATCGAATCAAGGATTTTGAAAAGGGATACTTTGGGTTTGACGGTGAACTTCCTCCCGCATGTTCCATGGCTAGCAGACGCATGGAGAAGGACCTTGCTGCTATCAAAGCTCGCAAGAGTTACGGCATGATGATGTGGTCTCGACTCGCCAGTAAACATGACAAGGACATTGTCGAGAGAGAGGCAAAAGAAGACACCATCCCGCAAATCGCCAATAAACCGCTTGAAGGCCAGGCAGGTCAGGGAGACACGGATATAGTCGCTCAAAAGACGAGGTCACGACGAGAGGAAAGCATCTCAGTGCCGGACCGTCGCAGATTATCTCCATTTCCCGTTGAGGAGAGATTTAAGAGTCGTTCTCGCAGTCGGTCACGAATTGTCAACGATGCCGGTCAAGTGGGAGAACATGACACCGATTTATCCCAGCAGCACTCGACGAGCACATCTACCCCCGTCATGTTGATTCCTGGGGTCGATACTAACACCGACGCTCAATCGGTTGCTCAAGCACCAGACAACGTCAGTACGATGGCAGTCTTGAATGCCGATGGCGTACTTACCTCCACAGACGCATCAACAGTGAAATCAGACACCAGCATTGTCCCACGACCATCATCACTGGGTGATCAGAACGGCAGTGTCTTCGCGACTCTCTCAGACAGCGGCCCTCATACCCCGAGCATAATCACCACGGACACCGCGACGGAATTGGGGGTAGATGGGTCAAACGCCAGCACGATGGCCGTGCATCACGTTCCCTACGTTCTCAAAGAACATGAAGATGAAAAGCAAAAGAGACCGAGTACAGTCGAGGAGGTTTCGGCCCATGCTGAACGAAACCTTCCTGCGAATGGCGTCATTAGCGATGGAGCCGGAACTCCTAAGGCTAACGGTCAAGGTGTGGATGCGTTCCCATTCCATTCTGAGAAAGAGAGACCTGAGATGCCTGATCGGGATGAATTTGTGACTGCGCAAGAGATTCAGACTTAAGTACACTGAATATATACACCCATTTTGCTGCTCGTCTGTATTTTTTTTCTCATTTTTATTTTGATGTCTGTTTGATATATACACGATATCCTTTGTTTCCTCTTCCATGCCGAGCGATTTTGGTTGATTTGATTTTGAAGATGTTGATTAAGTGTACATACATGTGATGGCATTGCGATATATAATGCTCCGTTTAGATATAAATCGCGCCTTTCTTCCTGTCTGTAAATATGTACCTAGTGATACATTGATACCTTGCTAAAATGCCACCACTCATTATTTATTATAATACACTATATCTTCCCGAGGTCGTACCTAGGTAGATTACACGAAATCTAATCCCACTCCCCTAGCAACCTTCTCCGCTATACCCATAAACGCCTTTCTCCGCGCACTATTCTGGTCCCCTTCCTCCGCCACGACAGTCGGCATGCCCCGATCCGCATCTTCACACACCCTCGCATCAAGCGGGATATCGCCCAGAAACTCAATGCCGAGTCTCCGACATTGCGCCACAACACCTCCCTCCGCGTCGTCGCGGGCATGCGAATGTGAATGAGAGAATATCTTGGTCTCATGCCCGCAGTTCGGGCACGCAAAAAAGGCCATGTTTTGCACCATGCCCAGAACGGGGACGTTCATCTTTTGAAACATGCCGAATCCGCGCACGGCGTCGCGTAGAGCGATATCTTGAGGAGTTGAGACGATTACTGCGCCGTCGAGGATGATTTCTTGGCCGATCGTCAGTTGTACGTCGCCTGTTCCCGGTGGGAGATCGAGGATGAGTACGTCCAACGGACCCCATGAAACGGAGTGGAGTAGTTGTTGCATTGCTTTTGTGACCATTAGACCGCGCCAGCTGATGGGTGTTGTGTCCATGGGTGGCGAGGAGGATGTGGTGTGTTCGGTATCAGAAGAGGAAGCTTGAGGGAGGAGATAGCCCATTGACATTGATTTCAGGCCGTAGTTTGTCAACGGGATGAGACAGTTGTCGCTGTCGAGGCGTGGTTCGCCGTGTAAGTTCAATAGCGTGGGTATGGAAGGTCCGAAGATATCGGTGTCGAGGATACCGGTGCGAATGCCCCGACGAGCTAGGGCGAGTGCTAGGTTGACTGTCCACCAACGGAGTGAGCGTGGAACTTTTTATCCGGCCAGAGTGCTTGTCATACCAGCAATGGTCGACTTCCCAACCCCGCCTTTGGCTGAAGACACTGCGACGACTTTTTGGACATCTCGGATTCTGCGTTTTTGGGGAAGGCCGCGTCGGCTTTTGAATGTGGGAGGTGTTCCTGATTGAGGTAGTCCCTGCAGATATCAGAGTGGTTAGTAGATCTGATATTGAAAGATAAGTAATTGTGGTGGACGTACTAGAGGGTTCTCATGTTGTAGTATGCGCACAGTCGAAAAGAAACGTCGCAGGCGCATCTTTCTGTGATATATATTCGCTTGTGAGAAAATCTAAGAATGTTTTATCGAGCCAATAGTCCTGCTATTGTCACAATCCAAGAAGATTTGTTCAATTGATCAAAGTGCTCGCGAAGATGAAGCTATTGAAGCTCGTCCTGTCCGGCAGCACTTTCCTTCTGGACAGAAAGCGGCCCCACTTTACCTAAATGCTTAGCTCCGCATCTTCAAAAAAAAGTTTTGATAGAAAAAAGAATTTTTGACCTGCACTCACCACAGCATTAACCAACAATATACATTCCACAATGGCAGTCAAGAAATCAGGCTTCAAAAGTCTCGCAGATCAGCTTGCTGACTTGGAGGATCCTACACCGAAGGGTTTGTTGCGCACGCATTGAAGAAAAATTGACTAACAATCGCTAACAACTACTTAGACTTCGATCCCGAAGATGAGGAGATTGGAAATCAAGGCAGTGAAGATGAATCTGGATCCGAGGTAGATGAGAATGCCGGCCGTGAGCACTACGAGAAAGTCGGGTGAGTGACGGTGTGAATTTTGGATTGAGAATGTCGCTAACGTTAAGCTGCCGTTAGCAAGAGTAAACTGCGGAAACCGGAGACGCTTTCCCTCGGAAAAGAATACGCAGGATCGCGTGTGAGCAGGAACGCGCTAGAAGATGGTAGCGACGATGAAAATCCATTCGAGCGAGATCCTAATGAGGAAGACGGCGAAGAAGACCTTGATGAAGAAGACCACGAAGAAATAAGCGGCGCTGAAGATGACGACGAGGGGAGTGAGGAGGATGAAGATGAGGACGATATTTCAGATGACGACGACGATGACGATGACGCTTCGGAGGACGGAGAAGAAAACAAGGAGTCCTTGTCAGACGAACGCGCAGAGTTGAGAAGATTAATGGCCACGGACCAGAAGTCCGTCGCTGCAACCATTTCCCAAGCTGCCAAGGCCGACGCCGCCAAAGGTTTCGCCGTCAAGCAACAACGAGTCACATTCGATGCGTTGCTCAATGCCAGAATCAAGTTACAGAAAGGTTTTACAGCCATCATCAGCTCGTCCGATATCTCGTGGGAAACAGCTGAAGAAAACACCGACGCTATTAAGTCAGCGGAATCAGCTGCCTTGGCTCTCTGGTCAACATTGGAAGATTTGCGGTTGACTCTTGCGGATGTCCAGACAAAAGAAGGCGCGAAAAAGCGAAAGCGTCCAGGTCCAGTCTCACATGCAACATCTACTGAATCCCTCTGGCAGCGTATGCAAGATTTGGAATCAGAGTCTCAAACTCATCGTCGCGCCGTCCTCGAAAAGTGGAACCACAAAGTTCGAGGAACGAGCGCCGCTTTGCCCAATGCCAAAGGCAAACTTATCGCAAACGCGGATAGCTCCATCACAACTGTGCTCGAGGCGCATGTTGCCACAGAACTCGGCGAAAGATCGACCAAGAAACAGCGTACCGCCGCACCATCTGACGCTGTCTACGATGACACATCTTTTTACCAAACCCTTTTGCGCGACTTGGTAGAACAGCGCATGTCTTCCTCGGATGCCGTCACCAATGGACTGGACTCTCTACATCTACAAATCCCTACACATCCTACATCGGGTATGCGAAAGGACAAGGTCCGCAAGGATGTCGACACAAAGGCGTCCAAGGGCCGAAAAATGCGCTACAATGTGCACGAGAAGCTTCAGAATTTCATGGCACCTGAAGATCGGGGTACCTGGACCGACCGAGCACGAGACGAGTTCTTTGCTTCTTTGCTTGGAAAGACTGCAAGTGGGTTGCTCGGAGAAGATGAAGATGAACAGATGAATGGAGCTGCGTCGGACGAGGAGGATCTAGAGGAAGGTGGTTTGAAGCTGTTCAGAAGCTGAGGGAGATATTTGAGCACAATAGGCGTTGAACAGGAATTTCAGGCAAAATTGAATGTATAGGATGTGCTTTTCAATATACTCCGGTACTTATCGCAGCAAGGCTGAGAAACATCGCGTTGAACCAGATGTAGCATAAACCAGTGGTCGATCCATGCAACTTCTGGGCTTGTATAATGAAGCGAAGTAACCATTAGCAGCTCATTTCAAAGCAAAAATAAATATTCTTTTGTTTGTCAAAAAGAAAGTCAAACGATTCGCGGCAAACAACAAGATTCCGTATTGGGCTAGCGCGTGTTCTTTGGCTGACTCTCGCCGCCATCAAATTCATCAAACTAAGCAAACTTCGTCCATCAACAAGATCCAACCTGTCCCTCATCTTTCCCCTTACGGCCTCGCTCATTCATTCCTCTTACTCTCATACCCCTCATTCCACCTTGCTCTATCGCACCTTTGGCTGTTGACTACTACGACCAGCATATAGCTCTCCTACCTTTTCACTGAAACCTCACTCATGGCTTCGGTAAGTTGTTGTTCTGAGCTCCGCAAAACCCCCTTGGACCTGTCCATGGCCGCTTTGCGCTGTGCCAGAGACGCAGAGTTACAGCGCTGTCATGGATTTTTCCTTTTAGATTTTATTTTTGTTACTCGACTGACGATTTTCTTACCTGTCTCCCTATAGCCCCGCCCTCCTCACAACTTCGGTATCTCGAGTCCTCTTCCCAACGGCGCTACGCCCAGTGGCCCCGTCCCAGGCGCCACTCCCCTTCTCCCAAACAATGGCAGAATCATTCAGAACGGTCCTGTGAGGGTTCTCTGTGTTGCTGATGTTAGAGGTATGATTCATATGTGGATAGCTATAGCTGGGCGAGAATCGTGGTAGCTAGGGTAGCTAGCTATGACGATTTCCGCCAACGACGACAGTGTGCTGATGCCGCTTTCATCTCGCTAGGAAACTTGAAATCTCTCAACGAACTCGCCAAACAAGCCAACGCTGATCATATCATTCACACTGGCGATTTTGGATTCTACGATGACACCTCGCTGGAGAGAATCGCCGACAAGTGAGTTGCTGGAAACGCTTGGCGTTTGATCTCCGCCCTATTTTGCTGACATTTTTTGGCTTCGCATTACAGGACCTTGAAACATGTCGTTCAGTATTCTCCTCTCCTGCCTGACCACGTGAAGCGTTCAATTTCCCAAATTCCTCCACAGCAGCCGGTCAAGGCTCGTTTCAGCCCCGACCAACTGCCTCTTTCCGAACTTCCCCAACTTTTGGACAAGCGACTCACCCTTGAAGTGCCTGTTTATACTGTTTGGGGTGCTTGTGAGGATGTCAGGGTTTTGGAGAAGTTCCGCTCTGGCGAATATAAAGTCGACAACCTTCACATCATCGACGAGGCCAACTCCAGACTTCTCGATATTGGCGGCATTAGGCTTCGTTTGTTGGGTCTTGGCGGCGCCGTCGTCATGCACAAACTGTTTGATAACGGCGAGGGTAAGACAACCATTGCTGGTGGCCAGGGTACCATGTGGACTACTCTTCTGCAAATGGGCGAGCTTGTCGACACCGCCAACCGCGTCTACGATCCCTCCGAAACCCGTGTCTTTGTTACCCATGCTTCGCCGGCTCGTGAGGGCATGTTGAACCAGCTGTCAGTTACCTTGAAGGCCGATTTCTCGATATCCGCTGGTCTCCATTTCCGATATGGCTCTTCTTACAACGAATTTTCCGTCAACCCTACTCTCGATCATTACCGTGGCAAGCTCGCAGCATCCAAAGCATCCTTCAACGATGTTTGGGATACTGTCCGCAGCGAAGTGGAGTCTGCTATTTCGTCCAACGAAGCCCAGAAAACGCTTTTGGAAAACGCACTTGACATTGTCGAAAAGATGCCTTCCGTGGCTAATGGTGGGAACCCCTTTGGTGGCCCCGTCGCTGCCGCCAACGCCGGGGGACAGGTGGACGAGAGCGCGTTCAAGAATATGTGGAACTTCAACTTGGCCGATGCCGCTTTTGGTTACCTTGTGCTTGAAATAGACAATGGTAGAATCGGTACTGAAATGCGCGCACAGGGTTTCAACTTCTCCCACAGGACAGGCAAGCCAGGCGTAGCGGCTCCTGCTGCCACTCAACTCGGTGGTGGACCCGGTGGTCCTCAGTTCGGTCAAGCTCCTCCAGCTGGTCGTGCTGCTCCCTTCCCAGCTGCTCAGGCCAAGCCTCAAGCTCCCCCTGCCACCACAGTTTCTCCCGCTCCCGTCATTCCTAAGCCCGCTACTCCTCAACCTTCCGCCGCAGAGAAGGAGATGAACGGCAACAAGGAAGCCGAAAAGACTTCTGAATCCCCAGCACTCAAGGGAGAAAAGAAGCACAGCAACGGATTGTTCATCTCCAACGTGGAGAACGAACAGGCCGCACGTGACCTTTTCCCGGAAGAGGATCAAGGCAAAATCGTCAAAGTCGAGAAATGGGGCAAGTTCGGTCACGTCGTAACCTTCAATACGCCTGAAGAAGCCAAGGCAGCACTCGACCGACAGCCCATCGACCACAAGAAGCCCACACCCCAAGGCCAACCCCGCAAGCCCAACGTCAAGTTCTTCGAGGACCGAGGCTCTCGCCGTGAAGGAAACGCAGGTACATGGCAAGCCAGCTCTCGCGGTGGTGGCACCTCTGCACCCACCCGTGGCGGATACCAGAGCGGTGCCAGCGACAGTGAAACCGGCCGTGGTCGCGGAGGCTTTGGTCGTGGCCGTGGAGGTCGCGGCTCTGATCGTGGAGGACGAGGTCGTGGACGCGGTGGATTCAACAGAACCGGCGACTCACCCGCCACCGACAAGCCTGCTGCTGCTACTTCCACCGGCGGCGAGTCTTGAATGTAATTCCATGAAACCTTCTTTCTTCTTGTGACGACATGCCTCTATTACTTTTTACTTTTTTACACTGTGTTCCTTCCATACCTTTTTTCTTCTTTCTCAGTTTCATTAGAAAAATGTCCAATAATTCTTACTGATTCCCCCGCCCTTTTTATTCTTCTCACCGTTCCTAATTCCTCCGTTTTTGTCTCCTTTTTGAGCGAAACCTTCATCCATGTATGTGTCTAACTATCGTCCCTCTTCTAAACAGAAACAGAAAGCTTTCTAAGTTTCTAAGTTTCCATGTTTGAGTAAAAAAAAAGAAAATTCAAAGGTCTCTTTCTTTCTTTCTTTCTTTCATTATTTCTTCTTTCGTGTATTCTTTGTATCAACTGTTTTTCTATCGACCTTTCTTTGTGGAGGTTGTCGTGGTACTTTTCGTCAAGGAAGCGGAGTATTAGAAAAGGAGAGGTGGAATTCGGCTGGCTGGATGGATGGATGGATGCACGAGATGAATCGATGGGCAGGCAGGCATGTTTGGGTCTTGACATGGTATTACTGCGTAGGTGTTGGATGAGATGGGATGTGTCATGGAGGTCGATTTAGGAAAACTACAAAGTCACGATCCACGCTCGATCTCGTGTAGGGAAATTGAATGAATATGGATAGTTGCCTACACCTCGACGTATGGATGCAGTTCAAATATACAACTTTCCATTGACGAACTCGGATATACAACTTATATGAGAGACTTCCTCCTTCGCGCCATTCTGCTTATTCAGGTGCTGAATGTAAGCAAAAGCAGAAATCGTGAAATACATGAACCTGATACCGTAAAGCACAAAATAAAACGAGAAAGCCTGAGATAAGAACAGGTAGATGTGCTACCAAATGATCGACACCAGATCCAATATCTTTTCGCCATACCATTTCTCCATTTTCGATGCATCCTCTACGTGGAGAGGAGATGAGATATAAAGCGACCAGCCAAGCAAAACCAAACGACCAAACGAAAGCGTGAGGGGAATAAAAAATCGACAAATTTCAGAGTTCCAGTCGACTAGTGAGACTGCATTTCGTCACCGGCACGTCCGACAATGTCATCTACATCCTTCCTAAAAACGACCACGCCGCCTTCTGAACATCGTGCTTTGGTACGCAGCTCCGTACACAGCGAGTCAATATCAATTTCGCCGTTGCGGAACTTCTCCATAGATTGAAGACGATCCCTACAAGAGTCAGCATGTCGCAATGAGGATTTAGTTCTAGCAAATACGTACCATATATTAGTGCATGACATGATCTGTGCCTTATCCTCTCCAGGAACCACCTCTTCCTCATCGGTTTGCTTCCGACCAGCTTGTGCAGAATCCTTCTTGGCAGCGCTAGGGTCCTTAGGGCTGATGGCGTCGTTGGTCTCGCCAAACGGACTATCCAGGTCAGGCAATGGGAAAGCATCGTTGAAGAACGCGCCAAAGTCCTGTGACAAAATAGCATCCTGTGGCTCGCGGTAGTCATTGAACAGGACGGGGTCGAAGGAACCACCATTCTGTTGGGCCAACCAGTCGAAGGAGAGAGATTCATCAGCTGCGGCGGGTTGTAATTGGCCTAGTAATTGTGGATTGTCATTATTCTTATTCAAGACCGCCGGCATCGGGTTGTTGATATTGCCACAGGCCATGCTCAGCTTCTCACAGAAGGATTTCTCACCATCAATGGTGCCATATTTGGTAGCAGCTTCATTTCCATAAAAGTCAAACGAATTATCACCAATCTTTCCAACATTAGGCGAGTTCAAACTCGGCTCAGGCGAAGTACCTATCGACGACGATTGGCCATGCTGAGAATCTGAAGAGGCACTTGGCGAGTCGGTGTTTGATGCCGCCGAACTGGCACTTGCCTGACTCTGATAGGTTGGTCCATTAGTTATTCCGTTGGCCTTTGCGGCCTTGGACAAGTTCTTGCTGTTAAGTGAGTTGCGGCCATTGTCGGAAACTTGAGTCGTAGGTGAAATGGCAGTCGTCGAGGGGGTGGTAGGCTTTTGCTTGTTCTGCCCACCATTGCTGAACATGTGTTTTCCGGGCAAGTCACCAAACTTGGGGAAGTCGAAGTAAAAGTCATTGTTGTTAAGATTAGAGAGATTGCGTGAGTTCATGTTGCTCATGGCAGCCATCGTCGATAGGCCGTTTCCTCCACTGAGCCACGAAATCCGTTTGCGATATTCCTTAAGTTCTACTTGCAATCTCTCCACTTGAGCGCGAAGAAGGCCGTTCTCTTGGTTGGCGGTCTGTGATGCTTTTTCGAGTTCATCAACCTTGGTTTCAAGGTCTTTGAGATGTTTCTCCTTGCGCTCACGGAAGGCACGTTGTGCAGCCCGATTCTGAGCTTTCCGTTTCTGCATAAAATCAGTGATTGTCCTGGATTAATAGATAAGTTATGGTATACATACGGTAGTGGGCTCGGATGTGAGTGGCTTTCGGCCAGGTTTCTTTCCGGACTTGTCTTTATCATCACTCTCGCGTCTCTTCTTGCCATTGCTAGTATCATCTTCATCACCGTCAAAAGACTTCCTCTTGTCACCTGACTCATGATTCTCGAATTCAGGAAGGTCGCCAATCAATTGATCGGTACCCTGGAAATCGAAATCGACATCGGGGTCGAAATCGAGGAATGGACTTTCGTCGGTTCCAAAACCCAGCCGGCCGGAGCCCGGGACATCTTGCAAAAGGGGAGATTCAAAATAACTTGATGATGCTGGGTCAAATCCATTGCTGTTAGACGGAGTAGTATGATTCGAAGAGGACTGCGTGCGAGAACGGTTCTGCTTCTTGTTCTCAATCTGCTTCTGAGAGGGGTTGTTGTTGGAGTTGAGAGCAGCCATGAGAAGATTCTGCTGCTGAGGTGAAAGGTAAAGACCTTGCTGATAGATGGAATTGAAGTCGGACATGTTGAATATAATTAGATGACAAGTATAGATGACGCTTTAAAAGTACCGATGACCGTCGACGGAGGTTGTCTGTGTGGCGGCAATGGTCGGGCTTCCCGCCCGTGCTGGCTTCGGCACGTACTTAACAATCGACTACAGTTGAGTCGATGACTGAATGACTGGTCAGTCAAGGGTGCCGGTGGTTAGATTGCGTTTTGAGTTGGTTCTATTGAAGAACAATTGTCAATAGGTGATCAAATCAACGCTGTAGAAAGTCCTTGATACAGGAACGAGTAAGGTTTGAAGCATGATCTGATATCAAGACACGTTCACACGCTTCTAGTAGATGAAGGAGACGAAGGATGTCATAAGGCGCAGACGTGAACAACAAATACACTTCTCGGTAAGATGAAGTCGAGGACAGATCGCAATGAGACGGGGTTTTGAACAGACTTGCAGGAACGGCACGATGTGGCTTACCAGTTGATGCAATTCGACTGCAGTCACTCCAAGTTGCCAAACTCAAAAGCCAATGGCCAAATGATCTGGCACGAAGGACTGACGAGAAAGATAGATGGTGACTGACGTACAGGCTGGCAATGGGTGATGGTAGAGATTTTGGGGCGGGGCGCGGAAGGACGGGCAGTCGGAGATGGACGAGCGAAGGATGACTAAGGCGGAAATTCTAGAAGATACGCAGAGGGATGGAAGAAGGATATAAGGCTGCACTGCGCACTCGAACGGGGAGTTCAAGCAGATTCAACTTAGCACGAGGATGAATGACGCGACTCGCATGGAGTGTAAGAGAGAATTCTGATGGAAGGCAAGGTGCGAGAGATGGGAGGCGAGACAATAATCTTGGGGCGGTGGGCAGAACGGCTCTCGGCTCTCCGGGGGGGGGAGGGAGGGCAGAGTAAGTGGGCTGATAGCGTGAAAGGCCTCAGGCTAGCCCGAAGAGTAGAATGGAAGGGAACGTTGCAGGCAGCAAGGCCAAAACCATTTACTAACTACGTAAGTCCGTACGATAAAAGCGGCGAGAAGTGGACGGCGGGCGATTGCTGCAAAGGGCGATTGTGAGTCTGGATTGGCCAATCAGCGGTCTGCGATGCGGCGTGGCTGCTCTGAAGGCTTCCATTCTCGGCCGCCTGCTTAGAAATCCAGAAATATGTCGATGGCTTTTCTTGTGAGCCAATCAGAGCCATGCCCAGCGAGATTCCAGCCGAAAATAGTACATTGCTTACTAACCTAGTGCTCAGAATTGACCAATGGGAGTAACTCAATCACGACGTGCGCTTCAGTCTCAGAGCATTTGCTGGAGTGGGCATCGGTCGTATTCTCAGTGACTCACTGTCAGTCAAACAGGACGATACGCAATTAATGATTTATGATGTGTTGACGATGCATTGCAGTCAGTGGCTTTGAAAGGCTATCATTTCTACTCCGTCACTCCGTACGTGGGGGAACCGAAACCACGATGAAAAGCACAATCCTTGAATAAATGAGAATAAAAATAAAACAAGCTCAAACCCACCTCGTGTTCCTGCAGGCAGGATGGCATCCCGGTTGAACTGGTTGTAGAGCCACGAAATGGGAACCGAATTCGTGAAGACGGATAACATCAATATGCGCTGGTCGAAATAAGGTCAGATAAGAACGATGGCAATGATCTGGGGTCGATTGTGTTTGCATGCTTTGCACTGTTTGCTTGAATGAGCACATGACGCCGCTGACCCAAACCATCTAAGCCGCAGCGTACTCCGTACGGAGTACCAAGTACCAATAACTATGAACTTCGAAACACTACCCTATCAGAAACCATGACCAGCTGTTGTACTCTAGCTATCTTGATGATGCAGCACTTGTCAATTGATTAACGATGTCCATGCACAAGAATCAATCCTGGGGTCGCACCGCAGCTCTCATCATTTTCTGGGTTCTGCCATCTATCTGTTGGAATCGCAATCGAACTCTCAAAGTTATTCGCGAGTCAGGACACTCAAATCATAACTAGCGACTGGTGGTCGTCTAGCTAGAAGGAAATGGCCAACTGACCGGAGTTGTTGAGGATGAAGGCACGTTGAGTTAGGGCTATCGCTATATCACTAAAATGGGGCACTAGCGTTCGGCCGTTCGCCCACTGTCCAATCATAATGGATTTGACTGTTTGCACAGTTTGCACACCCACTACCCACGTGACCTACGTTGCTCGTTCAAAGAGAATCGTCGTCAACGAAGATCAAAGAGCAAACTCGTGTCGAGTCGGCATTCAACGAATACACACGGGCACAGCCAGAAATTATCTGCAGTAAGCCTACAGAGACTTGATTAATTTAAAGCCCTTCTCGCATATCTCACAAGATCTTTCATATACAATGGCTTCCGATGTGGCGGCCCTCGAGGCAGAGGTTAAAGAATTCAAATTACAGGTGAGGTAGTGCGCACACCCAAATCCAAAACAAACTGACTTTGATAGCTCGAAACTGTTCAATCGAGCTTGCAGGTAGACCCTGATAATGCGGAGCTTCAGAGCCTCAAAGCTGAATTAGAAGAATTCATTGGCTTGACAGAAGCATCGATCGCCGAACTGAAACCTGCTACACCTACACCTGCACAACAACAACAACAACCCACAAAAGAAAAATGGTCTAGAGAGAGCCATCCCGCCTTTCAGTCTGGTTATCGCAAAGCGACGGATTCTGCCCCGCTCGAGGAACCTGCCGCACCCGTCTCATTCTCCGTCAATGATAGTGTACTTGCGCGGTGGAAATCTGGAGATGGGTCATATTATCCGGCACGAATAACATCTATTACTGGGTCGTCCAGTAATCCGGTGTATATTGTTTCTTTCAAGTCGTATGGCACGACAGAAACATTGTCGGCGAGAGATATCAAGCCTATCTCAAGTGGAACTGATTCGCGGAAACGCAAAGCTGATGGAACGCCAGGCACACCCTCATCGCAGTCCAGCACGCCGCAACACACGGGTATCATTTCGGCGGCGGCTGATATCAACCCCACTTTGGCCGATCAAGCTCGCAATGAGCCCAGCAAAGTCAGCGATGGGCCGGCACGGCCGAACAAGGTACCGCGAAAAGTGAAGGCGAATAAAGAACTTGAGGCTGGAAAATCGAAATGGCAAGATTTTACTAGCAAATCTAAGTTTGGAAAGGCGGCGAAGAAGGAGAGTATGTTTCGCACACCGGAAGGTGTCAACGCCAGAGGTACGTTCGATCAAATTAATATGGTATTTGCATGTGCTAATGTTTCGCTTCTAGTGGGCTTCGTTGGCTCCGGTCAAGCAATGCGAAAGGATCCGACGCGTAGCCGTCACATTTACCAGCAAGGCGAAGAAGAAGGCTACTGAAGTTGACGGGCGTGCAGGGAGGGCTTTTATTACAGTTATCATACTCCAGAGCGGTGCTTTCTTCCATGTTATGTTCTGCTATTTCTCTTGATCTCATGGCTAACTATGGTGTTAGTGGCGCAGGTGTATTTGTAGTTGTTCAATATGAAATCAGTACGTGACTGGTTAACATGCATCATCCTTGTGTGAATGTTCGGTGTTGTTGACCCGGATTCGAGACTTGTGCTTATGCCAGTTTTCTTCAGGAACGCTCGTTACTTGTAGGTCAGATTCAAGTTTGGTTGATATCCGTAGTATACTCATGCTATTGCATGTAGCTGTCGAGTCGGCATGTGATCCATGCATCTTAGACATGCACTGGGTGGCCGTCAGAAAAGGCCACGAAGATCTCGTCATAGAAGCCATGTCCTCAAATATACCCTCTCAATCAATATCATTGCCATCCGAAAGGATAAATCTGTCCCTCACTTTCCGTCTAAAACCCTCCCACATATCTTTCCTATAATCCGTCTGCGCGCCTCGAGCGGTATCTCCTTTCCGAGGCCCAACAACAGCACCACCACCACTATCAACCTCTTTCCCTTCCACCCCTGTGTTGGACTCAAATAAATATCCCAATTTCAATTCCCGTATCATCCATCGATAGACAACACCATTTTCATCGCTGAAGTGTCGCACCGGGCGCCAAAAGATGGTATTCAGAATCGATTTCGAGTAGGTCTTGAAAAGGGGAAGGAGTGCGTCCGGAAAGGCTTCAAGCAGAGCTTTGAGGGTGTAGATGCTGTCCAATTGGTCCATTACGGTGAGTACCAGCTCGAGGGGGAGGCATAGGAGGTGGTTTTTGGTGATTGCTGTTATGGCTGCGGAGTTGCTCATGGTTGTTCGTGATTTGTTGTGTAGGTAGGTAAATATCTGATGGCCGGTTTGGTGCCTGGCATGGCTGGCCAGACTGATATCAGATGGCACTCCATTTGTATAGAGTTGGGATTGAGGATTGGCTGTACATTGTCCGGAGTTGAAAGGGAAAAGTTTAGGTTGAGGAGATGTTCAGGGACAAAGTTGGTGATCTTTTCCGGCGGGACTAAAGAACAGCCTCAATGGGCGGGTCTCATTGGCCGAAAGTTTTCTACATTGTCAGATCTTTGTTCTGGGATTGTTTCAAACTGTCTGAACTTTTACACATCCTCTTTCTTACATTTGTGAGGTGCTCATTGATTGACACCTTAAAAAAAGCAGTACGGAGCTCGCAAAGGAAAAGATTGAGCATTCGATCGAGATCGGGTATATAGGTAATGAAATCCAAAGCAACACCATCGTCGAACACGTCGGGAACACCGCGATAGGTGGTTGATACGATCAGTCCATCACCTATGTACACTCAATCATCCAACTTCTCAACAATACAAGCCGTCCCATAAGCACAAATCTGCGAAAACCCACCCATATCAACAACGTCAAATCTCATCGCCACCAACGCATTGCCTCCCCTTGACATACACTCCCCCACCAACCTCTCCACAGCCTCGTTGCGAGCTGTATATAGCAACTTTGTGAACACACGGATTTCCCCGCCGACTATTGAGCGCGCGACACCGCCTAGACCGGCGCCCCAGTTTCGTGAGCGCACCGTTAGACCGTAGACTGTGCCGAGGACTTTGGTGATTTTGTGGCCGGGAAGGTCGTTCATGGTGGTTGTTATGACGCCGTGAGTGTCGGTGAAGCAGGAGAACATCTCGTTTTCGGGGATGGCAGCATTATTGCTATTTTTGCTATTGCCTCCGGTCATGTTGTATCAATTGTAGGCTTTTGGATCACTCGTGTTGAAATTGAATATTTTCTGAGTCTTTGGTTTAGGCGATGTGACCTTTAAAAGTTTTTATTGAATGTCTATGTATGTTCTTTGAGCCTCAAGACACTATTGAGGGATTATATACCTCTCCGACCATCAAGAAATCACGCATTGACGTCCCATGATCTTAGACTAGTAGTGTCCAGACATCGTATTTGCGCAGCGCTTATTGGCGGCCGTGTCCCAAAGTTGTTCCCCGAATTGCCGGAAAAGGAAATTTGGTAATTGAGCTAAGTGTTTAGCATCAATCATATTTAGGCTGCTTTAGCGAATATACAGCCCTGGAGGCTCCGAAAGTTTAACTTTCCATAGGGACAAAATGAGCAATACGATGATTCACCGATGAGTTATATTGACACGTGTAGCTTCTCGGCCACTTATATACTCCCGACGCTCAAGAGCCCATTGAGGGTTCATCACAGACAAAGCTAATGGCTCCTCCATGTTGCGTACCCAGACATCCGGGTCGATGGTGCGAATCTTTGCCCCTTGCGGAAGCTGCAAGGTATCTTCGTTGGGAAGGCCCTCTGACTCCAAACGTCTCAGCGTCTCCAACTCCTTCAGTTCAGCTACACTACGCAGCAACTCCCAGAATTCCTTGTCTGACGCAGTCCATAGAATTTCTTCCTTCACAGCTCCGCGTCTGACCATGTCCCCAATTAGTTGGCCCGTCCTCTGGTACAAATCGATATGGGCTCTGTTCGACCAAACATCCCTGTCCGTCGCTAAATATGCCCTTGCCAGGGTCAAAGCTAGTTGCTCTTCCTCCAGCACGAGCAACCTACGCAGAGAAGATGCGTTTGGAAATGCTTTCAACGAGCTGGATATCTGTTGGACATCTTTTAGAGCAAGTTTCCCAAACGCTGCCGCATCTCGTAGCGCATAGTCAAGCCTATCAGCACAGAGATGAGGTGATGGCATCTCTACTAGCGGATATAGCTCTTCGTTGAGCGCCTTTAGATCTCCAAATCCATGCTTGGTAAGAATCTCTGGCAGTGGAGTTGTCTTGATATATCGTTCTTTATGAACTTCATGGAAACTTGTTGCACTTTCACCCGCTGGATTCGAAAGTGCCCAGTCAACTACGTGACTGAGTACTGTATGACTGATGTCGTGAAGAAGGGCTGCCACTTGCTCCTCGAGGCTGGCGCCGACTTTGCGGACAAGCAGGAATGCGCCGACGGAGTGCTCGAAGCGGGTTACTCTGGGAGTGAAGCCAAGTAAGGCTGTTACTCCATATTGACAGATACCGGTCAGACGGAGGAGTGTAGGTGAACGGAGCAGGTCCACCAATATGGGCTCGGAAATGGTGTGGTCTCCGTACAGTTTATCTCGAATGAGAATTGTTTTTTCGGACAGCGATTCGAGGGTCTGGAAGAACCCCACGTTCAATGACGTAACCGGCGAAGAATTCATCGTATTGCTGTATTGCTGTGATGAAAATCAACTACTCCAAGACGGAATTCAAGAGGTATCTAGGTAGTGTATAGTCCCGCGGTCGAATTCACGTGTCTTGATCACCACTTCAGAGGAGAAATATATGGATGGATTTGAGTTTGATACTAGATGAAACTGTATGAATGTCATTCGGGACAATACGCCAATCATTTTAGGCAGCGGTGCACTAGTTGACGCGATGCCATGATACTTACCTGAACCGAATTGACAAGTCGACTATCTGCAGATATGAGTAAATGCGCGTAGTAATGAGGTTAGTTGACTTAGTACTTTGAGCTACTCATCCCTAGACCAGAGTACGTTCGGAGCTGTGGTTTGGACCTGTTTCGTTTCCACTATTGACATAACCTTGTTGAACAGAAGACATGATTAGATGGCGAGAGGGCCTTTGGACATGTGAATACAAACATCCTGGCATGTCGGATCGCGGCATATTTAACCTATATTTCCCGTACGACAAGACAGGTTGGAGAATGCATCACTTGACGCATGGGCGTGGGAGTGCATTCCTTCCCTCGCTCGAGTCATGCAACCATGTGATACTTGTCTTCTTACTTGTCTTCTTCCTAAATGTATACCCGTACCTCCTTAGCCATAACATCGTCCACTATCTGATTTTGTTAAAGATACATTCAACACTTTGCAAGTCTCACTTTTGGCATGTTTCATGTTGAATGCGGCTGTTCAATCAATGAAGGTACTGTATACATGAGAAGCTTGAAATTTGAATTTGAAGGACGATGCTTGTCAAATAAGGATTGAGTAGGTAGTAGATCCACATTCCATAGCTGGATATTGCTATGGTACGTAGTAACGTGCTCTATCTGTCATATCTATGAATTGAGAACTCGCATTCCAAGTCTAACCCTAAATCTATGGATACTCCATCGACGACTGTCAAGTGGATGTCAACAATATTCTGTCCCGGATTGAAGATATAAACGTGCCGATAAATCCACCTGTCTGACTCTGAAGGTCTTCTCTGATTCTCATTGTCACCTATCTTATTCTTCAATCTCCTCCCAATACCACCCCCGTGAATCAAAAAGAAGTTTCGGTGCTTCAAGTCGTGAGTTGTACCTAATATATTGAAGAGTTGACAAAGACATCTAGGTTACCACCAAGCTATAATCATTCGAAATGTACACCAAGGCACCCTCGACTTTGTTGCTGGTGCTGTTTACGCTTTTGCTGGGTTCTGTCAATGCTCTACCGAGGGTACGTTCATCACATCCACCACCCGATATCAGGTCCCTAATCATTGATTACACAGGTCCTACGCGCGAACGTCACACCTACACCGACAACACCACTACCATCTCCATTATTCAGTATGCAAGCTAGCAGTCAAGCGCCCAGCTCAATGGCTGCTCCGACCCTTGAAATGAATCCAATTAATGCCCCTATGGCTGAGTTTGAGGATGGTAGCGCAACAGGAACAACTTCGACAGCTTCGTCAATGACGCCTACTCCTTCTGCTAGTGCGACGTCCTTGGCTTCGAGTCTGTCTTTGTTGACAAGCGTGACGGGGTTGTTGTCGTCGCTTACGGGATTCTTGGGATTGGCATAGAGGTTCTTCATTACTCGGAGGATAGTGGTAGTATCTCCCAGATCTGGTCAATGTATAATGGAGGCTCTTTGGGGTTTTTGAAGGTTGTCATGGAGGGTCGCACGGAGATTCTGGAGGTTATTGCTCTGAAACGTTTCACGAAAGCATGTTTGTTATGTATATCCTTGTAATCATCACTAATACCCATCGTCGCATCTTCTATCGGCGAATCGGAAAGGTCAACCAATCTCGCCTTCGTTCTTATGTTCAACATCTTAACATGCGCTGCCACTTTGCCAGCGGAGAGCTATTCCGAGAGTCAAAATGACATCACGTCACTCTATAAGTAACTGGAGGGTATCATTTTCACTTCAAAACTATCAGTCTCTCGTCTTCAATATCACAAAGATTTAGTAAATAGCATAAAACGTTTTTTCTTGGTTAAACATGTCGCGAAACATCTGCGTCACTACAGCCGAAGGCAACACGGGCTTTCTCATCACAAAACTCCTCCTGACCGATCCTCAATTCAGAAAGAACGTTGATCGAGTCACTGCACTGGCCATAGACACAAACTCACCATATGTGCAAGAGCTAGAGAAACTCGGCGCAGTTGTCGCTCAACACAGGCCTGGCCGTGTCCGCGATACTGCCCAAGCTCTCCGGTATACAGAAGCGGATACATTGATGCTCATTCCTCCAGCGCATAAGCACAAGATTGATATTACTTTGGAGATCCTCGAAGCTGCTAAAAGAGTCAACATTGGGAATGTGTGTTTACTTAGTGCAGCGGGTTGCGATATGGCGGATCGAGATGCGCAGCCGAGACTGAGGGAATTCATTGAGTTGGAGGTTGCGTTGATGAAGATGAAGGGTGATCCGAGTACTAGAACGGGGTATTCCAATTGTATTATCAGGTGCGTAACCCTCTTCAAGTGCAGCGTTCGTTGCAAACATTTTAGATAAGTATGCTTACGAGGATAGGCCTGGTTTCTATGCAGAGAATCTTCTGCTCTATACACCGCAAGCTCAAGCGGAAGGGTTACTGCCAATTCCCATCGGAAAGGATCATCAATTCCCTCCTATTGCATTGAAAGTAGGTGTGACTCTCAACATCAAGATGATATGCTAACATGGGCTAGGATGTTGCTGAGTTAGCTGCTCATGTTCTTACTAGCAAAGGCAAACACGGTTTCAGTGATAGACATCGCGGTCAACTCATGACTATGACCGGTAACTAGCCTTCTCTGGAAGCCCCTACTTCATAACCTAATCGAGTTTATAGGACCCATGTTAGTCACTGGTGATGAACTAGCTGAGATAGCTAGCAAGACACTGGGTGTCAAGTTAGCCTTTGATGATGTTTCAGGGTATATGCGACTTGACTACTTATTGATACAATACTGACATACTATAAAGCAACGAGGCACGCCGTCTTCTTCGCTTTCAGACTACCCAAGATGAAGCTGAAAGACAGTATCTGCTCGAATACTACTCTCTGGTGCGAGAAGGAAAGACCAACTACATCTCCACCAATTGCTTCCATGATGTTACGGGCTCGCATCCAATTGAGCCGCCACAATTCTTTGAGATTTACAAGGATCAGTTTATGCCGAAGATGGCTATACAGAGGGTGGAACCTGATGGCGCGTAGGTTATCTTTAACATTTTATGCGGTTGACGCCAGGTCTGTATGAAAAATACTGGATATGATGAAAGTTCTTGTTTACTCTCAGCCTATGTAGAAGATGAAAACATGGAACTAGCGGCTTCTAGGTAGAATACTCATGGCCGACTGTATATGTATTCAATAAAGTCTACATACTGGAGCGCCTCAAGATTTACTTACCCATCAGTATTGGTCGCCATGAGGATATGGCTAGAAACACTCTTTCCGCCAACGACCCCTTGGGATCTCTTCATGAGGGAAATTGATTCATGGTGTACCAATCAGTGGTATGATGGGTCGAAATCTATCAACGACAAGGCTGTAGACTGACGCCTGAATTAGAGACTTGAATGAAAGCTAAGAAAATGGCGCTTCCTAGACTATATAGTTTGGTAGATTACATATGTAATCGAGACAGAATACTCAAGTAGTCTTGTCAACTGGTAGTTGGAGTTGCAACTATTGACTCTTGTTGCAGTCCAAGGTGATTGCCAAAGTTACTTTTTTGTAGAAACATAATTCCTATTTCAGTAGGTTAATAATCATATTCTTCAACTTCCAAGGTCACGTAATTGCATATGTAATAGCATTTGGCAACAATCTAGCCATAAATCCCACGTCTAGTTACAAAATCATGAAGCTTTAGGACCGAGATCTCCAAGCTCCCCGTTGTATATCGCGTACTCGAATCTCTCAAACGCTGCCCTAGAAATAGCATCCCCAGGAGGTAACAGCTGACTAGCATAGAAAAATGCAATACCAGTGTCACGGTCTACAACCCAGCTCAGATTGGGCAGGCCACTCCAGGACATGCTCCCGTCTTTTCTGCCATTCACCCATCCTTTTTCCGATATCTGACCACCAACGGAGTAGTTCATCTCATATGGCAGGATGAGTTGCTTCGTCGCTTCCGAGCCCGCTTTGCTTTCCCGAAAGCCCTTATAAGCCGCAGCTCTATTTTCACGTAATGATGTAGTCCCATCGGGCGTTAGGCATGGAGTAAAAAGATCATCCATTGTAGATGCCTTGAGCAAAGTACCGTCATTCTTCAGAATTGAGATCAGAAGCTTCGCATAGTCTGCTGGGCAAGAGAAAACCCCACCACCGCCTTGGTCGTCGGTGACTTTGTCAGGGAAAAACCGTGTTGGGCTGGGACCTATCGTTCCCTCGGCGGACCTCATGGACATGTCTGCACGTCTTGACAGAATATCCGGTCGTTCTTGGAGCCTGAACGTTGTCGAATCCATACCAAGCGGTTTCCAAATATTCTCTTCCATGAATGAGCCTAGGGTTTTGTTGGTCACGCGCTCAATCATCTGACCAGCCCAATCGAGGCCGACCCCATAAGTCCAAGCTTTTCCTGGCTCATGCAGTAATGGAAAGAGATAAGATTCGGCCTATGAACAGTTTTAGTGAGCGTTTTCGATAGCAGAAATAAATATGTGTACAATAGTACTGTGGCCGATTGTCGGTATATTTGCATACTTGCAGTACCGTGTCAATCCAGGTTCCGCAAAGCCATAACCCAGCCCAGACTGATGTGTGAGCAACAATCTGAGCGTTATTCTATTTTCTGCGTCTTTGAGAATGGGCTTCCCTGAGTCATCTTCGAATCCGACAAGGATCTGCGGGTTTTTCCATTCGGGCAAGATACTAGAGACGTCGTCATCCAAGTTCAAAAGTCCTCTCTCCACGCACTGCATAGACGCAATAGCTGTCATAAGCTTTGTGCATGATGCTATCCACATCGTCGTTTCCGGTGTGAGAGGCGTAGTGAATAGCTCCGAATTAGGATCCATCGACATTGAGCCGAAGCTCCTGGAGTACGCGATGCCTGGACATGATCAACGGTTAGCGTTCTACCTGTTCACTTTGCAGTAAGAGACATCGTGAGGTCTGTGCCTGTCTGTAGAATATTTGGCAGCGAGCGTGCACGAACCATCTTTATTCGCAACCATTAGAACAGCGCCTGGGACTTTTCGCTCGGGCCCTGGAGCCGTAGCCCGCTGCATGTACTCTTCCAAACTATCCATTTTGTCACCGACTACCTATTGCAAGTCTGTCGACTCTTGGTTTTCTATGCCTGACTGTGAGCAGCAATTTCTGGCGGCTAATAGGATCTTCACCCCCTCTTCCCCTCATTAAGCCTCGGCTAGTGTGGATGAGGAGTCGCGGATATTTGAATGCAACTTGGCCGAACTTCATAGGTAAGTGCCTAAGATCCACTACCTAGCTCGATTGCGGCCACGCTTAGACGGACTCTTTGCCTCTTAAGGCTTTTCTGCGTACCTTGTTCTTTGCCCCACGTCGACTGGTTCATCGACGCTTTTCTCTATATATGAACGCCAATGCGGACGGCGTCGTGGCATTTTTGTCGAAAATTCTCGTACTTGAGTTCCTTGAATCGAATGAATATGCCAGATCCCGTGCTTTGTACAGACATAGCATGGGTTATAAGTTGAGGTCAATTGACGGGAGTTCCCACGCATGGAGACGGCGGTGATGTTTCGGCTTCGATGCTTGACCTGATTATCACAATCAAGAGCGCCATAGATAATACGACGCCGCCGCGCGTTTCAAAATGAAAAGAGCCATCTGAGATCATACTTCACTGTGTTTGTTTTACATCTCGGCCTGACGACCAAAGCCATAGCTAACAGATCATCGTGACGCCCGCGGACTCTTCTTTCACAAGCCACTGACTACAGATTTTGCAGCCAACGTACATCTGAAAAAAGTAAGGGCGTCATATTACTAATCAGCCTTCTACATCTTTCTCTTCTTTGTTCCCTTCTTGCCAGCAACCTCCTACAATATTTTACATAATGACCAGCTTGTACAAATTGTCAAGATACTCTCAATCTCAGTGCTCACAACCCTGTTTTGGTGAGTGCGTATCTCGATCTGTTCGATATGGCTTCCACTCATTTATCCTCGGAGGAAACATTGGAAGGACTGGGACGAGTGCGGCCGTCAGTATTTTCTAGTGCGGCTGTAGAACTAGGATTCCGCTTCTCTCTGGTGCTTTCCCAGATTATGGGCAGTAGGCGGCCTCTCCATCAAACCCCTCCAGTTGACCGAAGTCACCTAAGGCTAATCAGGAATACTTCATATCTGGATTTAACGTTCTGTACCATCCTTGGCGGAGGGCATTGGCATTCCCGCACGTTCTTCGAACTCGCCATCGAGCGCATTTGCGCTAACGGCTGGCTGTTCCCTTCTCTTTTTCGGAAAATTGACCTTGCAAAGAGTGACGCGCTATGGACGAAAAAGATCAACAGAAGACACAAGAAGAGCTTTGTTCAGCAGCGACTGTTGGGAATGACATCTCGGAGATCTAACGCATGAGTCGCGTCACGTACGATACAGTAGTCCCGATTGTGCCGGTTATAAGTACTAG
The DNA here is from genome assembly GCA_019828575.1 of Talaromyces thailandensis. Lineage (NCBI taxonomy): Eukaryota > Fungi > Ascomycota > Eurotiomycetes > Eurotiales > Trichocomaceae > Talaromyces > Talaromyces thailandensis. Next base: position 87,217 of record JACVQZ010000058.1, read on the forward strand.
ATCAGGAGACCGTGTTGAAGCTGCATGTGAGGAAAGGAATGGTACAGCTATATATCATTTGCGGCTTCGTCTTACCATGATACCAAGCTCAATTCCAAGGTTAAGTCCATGTAGAATTGCCAATATTATTAGTACAGATATTTTCTTGTGCTCCAAACGGAGATCATCGCTGGTAGCTAGCTACTTAATGCCTAAACGTTTACTTTCCGCTTGCGCAACCTTGGTGAGAACTGCGTCTTGATCTGTCACTGGTTCATAGCCTAGCTGTTCCTTTGCTTTGCTAATATCCCACTGGCAACCACCACCAAGGTATCTAAGTCGCTGACTGCGCATAGTTGGGAATTTGGTATTGAAAGTGAAAGCCCAGTACAACCATTCACTAAGCTGCGCAATACCGGCCACGAGCCAGAGTGGCATGATTTTGATTTGATCTGGCGCAACTGGATGTCCGGCAGCGGCGTGCAATTTACGCACAAAATCAAAGTAAGGAAGACTGACGCCGTCGGAGATGAAGAAGGCTTGACCGCCGGCGAGACGACCTTCAAGTATGCGTTTGGCTGCCAGAATGTGTGCTTCGCAGGCTTTCTGTACGTAGATGAACTCGAAGACTGGTTTATTATCGCCGAGTTGCACATTGTGCTCGCCTCTTTTGATTGTGCTTAGTATCGCGCCTATACAGTTATCGTCACCCTCGCCGTACATCCCAGGGATGCGTACGACAGCGGTGGTCAAGGTGGGTGGTGTGTTTGCAGCCTGCACCGCAGCATCGGCAATGGCTTTGGTTCTGGCGTACGGGTTGGCGCCTCTGCTTTGCTCAGTGTAGAGCTTGGCAATATCCTCTGTCTGTTTGACGCCCGGCATTTGCTCAAGCGCAGAGTCTGAACTGGTGTAAATAAAAGCGCGCGTGCTTTCCGTTTCACGAGCAACCTTCAAGAGGTTGCGGGTGCCAATTACATTCGTCCTGTACAGAAGAGGTTCTGGAGCGATGTCTTTTGGTGAGGAAACATGAAAAACGACACGCGGTTTGATTTTCGTGAAGAGATCCGCCACCTGTTGGGCGTCACTGATATCTCCTGAAAGGTAGGTGACATCTGAATATAGGTTCTGGTTCGGATTTCGACTGATAACATGGATAGCTGTGCATCTCGACTCTGCCTGTAACGCCTTGGCTAGGTTGGAGCCCAGGTAGCCACAGCCGCCGACGACTAGAACTACTCCAAGATCAGAGTTAGAGGTCATCTTGAGAGTGGGAGTGAAAAGAATAGTGGTTGCCGGAGATTTGATGAGCTATAGCAATTCTCTCTGGGTGATAGATCGGCACCGATATATTCCCCTTTCTCGGCATTTTTTTGTTTTTATTCTTCATTACCTGCGGCAAAGAGCCCGGAGAGTCCACATATTTGTATGCATATATACGGAGTAATATGATATTTCAGCCGCACCAGGCTAACCTTAAAATATATGGCGGACCCCGGTGATTGCCCTAGTACGTTTCAATTTTTGAAGTGAAAACAAGCCATGTAACTATGGGACTATGTAACACTTCATAGTGCTTCAGTAGGAGACCGCTATTTCATTCGAAGTAACCTCTGATAGCAACTTATTGACTTTGCAAGGCATGGAATTATTGCATAATACAGTAAGATCCACTAGCTATACCAAGTTAATACATGGTGGCGCGAAGGAAGCAAAGACAAACCACTGTGCTCAGTGTGATTGGTGTGTGTAGCCAGCTCGCATTATGGACATAATCACAAGCGTTTTCTCTAACGTTAAGTTAGATTTACCTCCAAAGATCGAGTCATCGACAATGCGTCCGATCTGGTATTTCTCACGCATATCCAATAGAGGCAGCACAGCGTTGCCGGGAAGCTGTACTGGAAATACCCAGTTACTTTAATGTAGTACTTTCTTTTATTCTAATAATAGATTAAAAGGCCGGACTAGCTACATCATCAAGCATTTGCCCTAACCTACCCACCAAACTAACCCATCCGAGTCCCCGCGTCCAAGTGAGGCGCGCGTTATCATAGCGATGCGATGCATCCATCTCATTCGATCCGACTTAGTACATCATCAACCGCCAAGCAATCGGCTTGTTTAGTCCGCAATAGGTATGCCTAGAATTACAATCTCTCATCCGGGCTCTGTAACTTTCTGACTCCGGTTCTAATTTGCTCTAACTACATCGCGCGAATGTCACCCAGACCGGCAATGGAAGCTCCTCAACGAGAAATTCCGGCAATCCTTCGATTACCAGATGAGATCCTGTGTCTAATTTTCTCATTGGCCTGCCTGCGCGAAGATGACTCTTGGATGTCATCAAATCGAAGAATATGGCCATACTATGGTTATGCCTCAGTTTTAAACATTTCCTTGACTTGTAGTCGCTTCAGACGTATATTGCATCCCTTCTTTTTCGAGTCTCTTTGGATAAAATATCGTGCAGGTAGCGGGGTTTCTTTGTCCATTAAAGCTATCCATGCAAAACTTCGAGATGATGCTTCGCTCCGGCTGTATTGTCGTAAACTTCAACTCGATATCCAGCACGTGTCGAAAAACGATTATGCGCGCGTCGTTGATTTGCTCGGGTGGTTAACCAATGTTCAATACCTTTCTATTTCAGGAAACTTTACACATCCAGAGATGAGTCACCTTAACGACCCTAGGGGTGATGATTTTCCTGCTTTCAAATACAACATGATGGATTGCATGAGGTTGGTTGTGCGACATATGAAACGACTCAAGGTTCTTCGCTGCTCCGATACCTGGAGTCATGGACGGGGTCCTGGCTGTAAGGGAAATGATTTTATTCGGGAGGTTGACATTCCCACGTTGAAGAGATTGGAACTTGTAGGACTTGGTAAAAGCACCGGCTTTCCGTCTATCAATAAGGTACTGTGGCTTTCTTTCTTGCTGTCATTATTATGAGGAAGGAATCTTAAATTTTCATTTTCCACGATCCGTTTCAGTACGGCTGACATGATGTCACTAGCGACGAACTGCTTCATTCACGAGCCTTTGGCTCCATTTATACAATGAAACGCCGGAAATGAACTTTCAACTGATATCATGGCCTCAAACACTTATTGTATTCGAGCTCTGCAACACGTATAACGATCCAGTCTACATTGACCTCCCAATGGTCCAGTCTTGGCTACAAATTCACAAAGACACACTAAAAAGTGTAAAGATTCACCAACTATCTCTTCAAGGACAGCTGGGCCGGCTTTTTGACGCAAGGCCGTTCGTTAAATTGGAACTCCTTCAATTATCGCGATGGATGATGACACCGGCTCTCGAGACGGTTAAGGGGGACGCGGAACTGCTGTTGGGTCCTAAGCTACGAAAGTTTGTATGGGATTTTACGGCCGGCTCTGAGGATGGTTTTCGAGAAGATTGGACGGACTTTGCTGACAAGGAAGAAAATTGGGTGAGAAGCTTGGCACGCATCGCGATTGAGCGAGGGCACCCTCTTCAAGAAATCTGGATTCAATTTACGCCTGAGAATATGGGCGACGAAGTGGAAGGGTACCCGTGGGATAAGATGGACGGGCTTCACAAAGAAGTACAGCCTTTTGGTTTAAAAGTGATGTACAACGAACCTATATGGACTAGAGATGAATGGGCGGAAGAAATAGAGTGGCAGAGAGCTCACAGGGTGCAAAGGGAGCCCTAGTCGAATCCGTATCTGAGGGGTCTTTTGTGAACGGTATATTGACCTTGGAGTTGACGCATATGTGCACCCACTACATCATTGATCACCTAGTCAAGATCTGGAGATATTCTAAATGGAGCACGTAGAAGATAGATAGACTACTCGGGTAACACTACTTTTGCACACTAATAAAAATAGGTCTATATTTTATAGGTCTATCAATACATGCCCTGTCTAGGCAGGCGGAAACATGATCCTACCGTTGCATAAACCCGCCTTGCTTCCAGATGTCAAGCCAGAAATATCATTTTCGAGTCCAGGCTCAGCGTTTTCAGTCTCCAAATGTCAGCTTAGTAGCCCTCGTTGTGGAACTGTCCAAACGTATTCCTTATACCTTCAACGCTACCATGAAGACAGTGAACACGAGCTGGAAGATTAGAAGAAGCGACTTTCCAGTTTTCACCAGATGTCTTTAATGGCTGGAGAGATTGCAGCTGAGATCCCAGCACAAGCGCTCAAGAATCGTGGAAAATATTGAAGGCCTCTCGTTTCTTGGAACCATTATTTTTTTCATTCATATATCATAAAGCATGCTATCAACGTCTATTTGCCCATGATTCGGGTTAGGGATGAGGGTTATTGATGGATTTGCCCTAAATAAACTACCTATGCACGTCCCCGCGTGCTAGCGCGTCACCGCTACCTACTGCTGTACATACATTTCATCCACCTTCATTCTTGAACTTCATGATCATCCAAGGACCGAACTACGGACATCGGTCCTGGCTGCTCCTACCGTACGGCGATGGAAGCTTTTCAGTGCTCTCCAGCGATTTTCCGAGTACCAGAGGAAATTCTCCGTTTGATTCTCTCATATGCTTGCGCCGGTCCTGCTCGTCAAACATCGATTTTAAACGTCTCCTTGACTTGCCCACGCTTTAGACGCATCGCGCGCCCCTTCTTATACGAGGTCATTTGGATAGAGCAAAAACCTGGTCCTGGGCTTACTCCATCCGCCAAAGTCATACATTCGCATTTTCAAAACCATCCTTCGCTCCGAGTGCTTTGTCAGGATCTTGAACTCGACCTTGACTACATCTCAAGGAAGGAGTACTTGTACATTGTCGATCTACTGAATTGGTTAACCAATGTCCGATACGTTGGTATCAACGGAAATTGCGCAAACGATGAACGAGATCAACCAATTGATATGCATGATGATAACGCTTTATTCAAGTATGAAATGAAAGGTATCCTGAAGCTAGTAGCTCGGAATATGAGGCGACTCGAGGTCCTTTCCTGTATTGATACCTCTCGTGAACCACGTGAATGGGGTCTCGGGTATGGAGGAGGTAGTTTCATGCGGGACATTGACATTCCGTCGTTGAAGAGGTTGTCCCTTTTTGGACTTGGGAGAAGCGATGAGCTTCCGTGTTCAAAAAAGGTATGGCGGCGCTGGTCGAGAAAATTTGATTTTTCAATAACTTTTGCAGTACGCTAACGTGACATAACCAGCAAGGGACGGCCTCTTTCACAGACCTCAGTCTGTATTTAGTGAATGAGAGACCGGAAGTGACGTCTCGGCTCATTTCGTGGCCTAAAACACTCACTGCATTCAAATATAGCAGATCCGTATATGATGTCGACTACGTCGACCTTCCCATGGTCCAATCTTGGCTGGAAGTTCACAAATACGCTCTCAAATGTATCAAGATTGGGAACATCTCCGCTAGATTTGAGGAGGCCAAGGGTCGGCTTCTTGATGTAAGGGAGTTTCCCAATTTGGAAGAGCTTCATCTGTCTCGATGGGACTTGAGCCGAACCCTAAACTCGGCTATGGAAGATGCGGACCTACTCTTAGGTCCCAAATTGCGCAGGTTTGAACTAGGCTACATGAATATTCGCGAAGGGACGAACCCGAGACCATCGGATTTTGGTGAAGAGGGTGAGAAATGGCTTAGGTGCCTCGCACAGGTCGCAATCGCGCGAGGACATTGCCTCCAAGAAATCTATGTTGATTTTTTTACCTTTGAATACGGCGACGAGCCGGAAGAATATCCGTGGGATGGGTTGGATAGGCTTCGCGCGGAATTTCAGTCTCCTGGTTTGAGGGTAGAGCATAGCGGATATACGTATAGTAGAGATGAATGGATGGAGAATAAACAGCGCCGGAGAGCAAGAGTAAACCTGCTTGAGGACACGGAAGGCGACGGATGAGGACTCGGATGGGGACTCGGATGGGACTCAGACGAGGACATGGATGTGAATGTGGATGTGGACATACAAGAAGATTCAGAAGAGGACACAGAAGATGGCCTAAGTACTTGAGATGAACGATGGGGTATGTCCCGAAATAATCAATGTCGAGTCAACCAAGTTGATTACTCTCGAATGGGATGAGCGTCAAGACAAAGTGATACGAAGGGATGCATAGTCGACTAGGATCCGTGGAGCGTGCCGAACCCTTATAGGCATGTTGGCCTATAAGCAAGCCCGAAGGTACCCGGCGGTAGCGCAAGATGGGGGCGAGATGAGAGCCCGGATTTGTGTTACGCCTGAGACTGTCAGGGACCCCGGGGCTTAGGCTATGCCGGTTTTCAGATTCAACGGCTCATTTGACCATCGTGAGCTCAGAAGCGCATCACCTGACCAAATTCGAGGAATTTAACGCCGCGAGCCTGTACGAGAAGCTGAATGAGAAGCAATCGTACTCCCAACAACCGAGATACCAAGTCAGCAAGCTACTCGAGGTCCTCTTGACTCGCTAGCTAGTCTCCAGGTCAAGTCAAATCCAGAGTTCGGAAAACAACCCGTCATCATCAATCTCGTCAATCCAGGCTTGTGCTTGAGTTCTATCATGCGCGACGACGTAAAGCCTCCGCTTCTTATTCCGAATCGCAAATAAACTTTTCGCGCGCACAGCTGCACAGGCTGGACGGTGTTTGGTGCTCGCTGCATCTGCGCCGGAGCATTCGCCCGGCGAATTCCAGTGTGATGGGAAGAATCAAGATGTGGAGGCCTGGATTTATACTGAACTGGGTGCGAGGGTTCAGAAGCAGGTTTGGGAACAGACTGTGCCGATTTTGGAGGCGAGAAAACCGGGTCTGTTGAGCGCCGTTGGACTGTGATCTAGATCAACACAAGCTTTTCGCTAGTAAATCCGTCAAGGTTGTTGAAGTAGAAAGGGAGAGCAGATAGCTAGTGCAATGCAAGATGTCTTTTTAGGGCTTTTCGCATCTTGAGCGGGGATGGAATTCCCCGCACCCGGCTTTTCTTCCTTATTTGTTATCCAGCAACTACTTCAAGACTCTAGGGGGGTGTATAGGTAGTACCAGAGTAACAAGAAGACTCACTCCACCCGCTCTGCCTTCCTTAATGGTTTCGACCTTCCGTCAATCATAATATACTAAAAGCCGCACTGTTTGCATTGCCGTCAAAGTCATATAGACTGTGAAGCCCTCTTCGCATCGTCTTCGTCCAGTTCGACTCTGAATAGACTACTTTCTAGGTAGATTTCTTCTACCCTTTCATGTTTCTTCAAACATCTCGACAGCAGATAATGGCAGCCCCAACAGAGAACAAGGCGGGGATCCCTCTTCCTCCCGTTCCCGATATCATCTCGAAGATGCCATGGATACAGCTTGGGAATTTCGAAGTCGCTTCTTCGAAGACTCCGCCACCAAAGCCATACCCTGCAGAAAGCAAACCTGCGGAGCGCGCCACTGCAAGATTCGGGGTTCACGGAAATGCAGTTTGTATGGATCATTCACCTAATCTCTATTACCAATGAGAGGGCTTATGGAATATGCATATACAGTGACTGGCGGCGCGGGAATGCTGGCCCTAACGTCGGCTCGAGCTTTACTAGAACATGGACTGACTGGTCTTGCGTTATTCGACCTACCAGGCGCGATAGAAAAGGGCGAGAATGCCATCGAAGAACTACGAGCGGAATTCTCGGCGGCCAAGATTATCACGCAAGCCTGCGATGTGACCGATGAACAGGGTATGATAGCGGCGACTCAATCGGCAAAGGCGCAATTGGGTGAACTCAATATTCTATGCTGTTTTGCGGGGATGGTTGGCTGCGTTCCTTCCGCGGAACAATCTGTTGACCATTGGAGGAAGATACTCGACGTCAATACAACTGGTTGCTGGATTGCTGCACAGGCGGTGGGGCGGTATGTAATTTCAAGTCACCTTCACAATTTAAACTGAACAGCTTTCGTTGGAATCCGCACAAGCATATCATACAATGTTTACTGATGTGGTGGTCCAGAGAGATGATTGCCAGCAAACACGTAGGAAAAATCATCTTTATCGCATCGATCTCCGGTCACCGCGTTAATTATCCGCAGCCGCAAGCCGCGTATAACACCTCAAAAGCCGCCTTGCTACATATGAAAAACAGCCTGGCAGCCGAGTGGACGCGGTATGGAATCCACGTGAATACCATTTCGCCGGGTTATATGGACACGGTTCTCAATGAGGGTGATGACTTGGCGCCATGGAGGCAGATCTGGGCGGAACGAAATCCTATGCGTCGTATGGGTTCGCCGGAGGAGCTCACGGGGCCTGTCATTTTGTTATGTAGTGATGTTGGCGGAAGTTATATCAATGGCGCGGATATCGTGGTTGATGGAGGCGGGTTGGTTTTCTGACGTAGACGAAGACGACACGCTGCTTGACAGACTTCAGTAGAGTATTTATGAGCATTACTAGGTATAGCATGTGAGATGAGCACCGCAATCAGAGTCTGCAGCGCCGCACTGTAAGTGACTGGATGTTTTGTGCAATCAATTCTGCCTGCAGAGGCGGTGTAATCTGTTGAGTTTACACGTCTCATTGGCAGCGCTCCTTGCACCCGTCGCCTGTTGGCTGCTTCGTCAACATGTCATTACAGCGTAGTCACGTCGTCTCGACACCTCGTTAGTTATGTAGATTTTCATGATTCTAGTCCGCCGGAACACGTGGCGCCAGTGCTGATCAAGAGGAGGAGGAGGAGTAGTAGTAGTAGTAGTAGTAGTAGTAGTGTAACGGACGAGGAGAAGAGAGAAGAGGAAAAGGCAGTCCAGATCGCGGAGAAGTTGGCTGATGTCATTAGCGTGCCTTAGTCGCCAGGCACGCACCCGAGCTACCTGCCTTGTCTGCACCCACGCCTGAACCTGCCATCATCCATCGTCAACCCTTCATACACCACCGAACTATTCTTATCACGCCGATTGCCCGTTGTCCTGGTCCTTCTCGGTCCTATCTCTGTTTTGCCTGGGTTCTCGACCTAGTAGAAGCTTGAATCCGCTTATACGTACCGTATATTATATCATCCCCGCGATCGGTGTCGTGTCGTGTGGATCGGCTCTTGCGAAGCTAACGCCGTTGCTTGCGCGACTCCACACCAGCATTCGTTAGTCACAACCTCTCTTGCGCACACCCGATCGTTCGGTTGCTTCTCAACAATCGCATCTATCTTCTTTATATACTACAACACTGAAACGCACTGGTTTTGGCCCAGATTGTAGGAAGGGGCAGTGTACTACTCGCCAGTGCTTGGTTTGGTCACGAGCCTCCCGGTCAACAGGATGAGAGGCCTGCCGACCCTAGCTGCAGGCTTTCTCTGTAGCACGCTGTTTTCTGCGGTCGCGGCACAGGGCATCACTGCTTTACACGAACCTGGTCGATGTGCCATCCGTGGTCACTGTGGAAAGAAGAGTATATTTGGCGGAGAGTTGCCTTGTCCAGACAATGGGCTTGCGCGCCAGCCGGACGATGCTGTCAGAGAAAAATTGGTCTCGCTGTGTGGAAGCAAATGGTCTGAGGGACCAGTATGCTGTGAGGGTGAACAGGTGAGCATCATACCCCGGATTATCGGTCAACTGACTAACCAATTTCGGTCAAATAGGTTGATGCCTTAAAGAAGAACCTAAAGCTCGCAGAGGGCATCATCGCCTCGTGTCCCGCATGCGTCGATAACTTTTTCAATACGTTCTGTACGTTCACATGCTCGCCCGATCAGTCGCTATTCGTGAACGTCACACAAACCGAGCCGAAGGGAGACAAATTTCTCGTCACGGAAGTAGACAATTTTTGGTCAGAAGAATGGCAGAGTGGCTTCTACGACAGTTGCAAAAATGTCAAGAATGGCGCGTCGGGAGGAAAAGCTATCGACTTCATCGGCGGAGGAGCCAAAAACTATACACAGTTTATGAAATTCTTAGGCGACAAGAAGCTCCTCGGTAGCCCCTTCCAGATCAATTACGAAACAGAGCCTCGAAACCCGGATTCGCACGGCATGGAAGCTTTGCGCATCCTTCCCAAGGCTTGTAATGATTCAGACCCAGCTTATCGTTGCTCTTGCGTGGACTGTCCCGAAGTCTGCCCAACGTTACCAGAAGTCAAGTCACAAGATTACTGTCACGTCGGACTTATGCCATGTATGTCCTTCGCAGTGATCATCATCTACTCGGTATTTCTTTCCCTTGTGGTATCCGTATCGAGCTATGTGGCCTACCGAGAACGCCGATACCGCAAACCCGAACGGGTCAGATTGTTGCAGGATCCCGTTCAAAGCGATGACGAGGAAGATGGTGAGCTTGTCCGCGGTGCTGGCTATGTAGATACACCCCATAAGCATTACAAATTGAATGGTATCTTCGACATGGCATTCAACCGACTAGGCAGTTTCTGTGCCCGCTTTCCGGCCATTACGATCTCTGTCAGCGTTCTTATTGTGGGTCTCCTCAGCTTGGGTTGGCTTCAATTCACCGTTGAGACAGACCCCGTTCGTCTATGGGTCAGCCCTACTTCAGACGCAGCTCTAGACAAGCAATTTTTTGATGACAATTTCGGTCCATTCTTTCGAGCCGAACAAGCATTTTTGGTCAATGATACAGGCCCAGTACTGAGTTATGATACATTAAGTTGGTGGTTCGATGTTGAGAGCCGTGTTCGTCGCATGATATCGTTGAAGCAAGGGCTGACTCTTGACGACGTGTGCTTCAAGCCGATGGGTGATGCATGTGTGGTACAATCACTAACAGGATATTATGGTGGCTCATCTGCTGGTATCACTCCCAGAAACTGGGAGAAAACGCTCTCTCATTGCACTGAATCACCCGGTGATCCTGGCTGTCTTCCCGACTTCAAATTACCCCTTAAACCTACTATGGTTCTCGGTGGCTACCAGGAAACTGGTAATGTTCTCGATGCAAGCGCGATTGTGGTCACTTGGGTCGTGAATAACTTTGCACCGGGGACAGAAGGTGAAAGCAGAGCCATCGACTGGGAAGAGAGCTTGAAGCAAGTTTTGGAAGTTGTACAAGAAGAAGCACGCGAGCGCGGTCTCCGTCTGTCTTTCAATACGGAAATGAGTTTAGAGCAGGAGTTGAACAAATCGACGAACACTGATGCCAAGATTGTTGTCGTTAGTTATGTGATTATGTTCATCTATGCATCTATTGCGTTGGGATCTGGTGCACTGACTCTTCGGTCGCTATTGACTAACCCATCAAACGCATTGGTTCAATCCAAGTTTACCTTGGCGATTGTCGGGATCGTGATTGTCCTCATGTCTGTTTCATCTTCGATTGGATTATTCTCTGCGCTTGGCATTAAGGTGACCCTCATTATTGCCGAAGTCATACCATTCCTGGTGCTTGCCGTTGGAGTCGATAACATTTTTCTGATTGTACACGAGTTTGATCGTGTGAACATCAGCCACCCTGATGAGGAAATCGACGAGCGTGTTGGTCGTGCGCTTGGTCGCATGGGACCTAGTATTCTTCTATCAGCCATTACTGAAACCGTGGCGTTTGCTATGGGTATATTCGTAGGCATGCCAGCAGTCAAGAATTTTGCTGTTTATGCCGCTGGTGCCGTCTTCATCAACGCCGTTCTCCAGGTTACCATGTTCATCGCTGTACTTGCACTCAACCAGAAGCGAGTTGAAAGTCTTCGTGCGGACTGTTTTCCTTGTTTTACCGTTCGTCGAGCAACGTCCTCCGGTCTACCTGACGGCGCCCCCTATGATGACATGGCAGGAGAAAGCTTCCTGCAGAGTTTCATCCGCCGCGTTTACGCACCAGCTTTGCTAGACGGGAGAGTAAAGGCGGCTATAATAGTTATCTTTCTCGGCTTATTCACGGCAGGTCTAGCTCTCATACCTGAAGTCGAGCTAGGTCTTGACCAACGCATTGCGCTGCCAACCGGCTCATATCTTATTCAATGGTTTGACGATCTTGGCGATTACTTTCAGACTGGTCCTCCAGTGTATTTCGTCACACGTGGTGTCAACATAACAGAAAGATCACATCAACGGCAAGTTTGTGGTCGATTTTCCACATGCGACGAATATTCGCTACCTTTCGTATTAGAGCAAGAGTCAAAACGCCCGAACGTTTCCTATATATCCGGATCTACTGCTAGTTGGCTGGACGACTTTTTTTACTGGCTCAATCCTCAACAGGATTGCTGCAAAGAGGGTAAAAAGACTTGCTTTGAGGATCGCACCCCAGCTTGGAACATTACCCTAGCAGGCATGCCCGAGGGACAGGAGTTTATTCACTATCTTGAGAAGTGGATTGAAGCGCCCACTGATGAGTCTTGTCCTCTTGGAGGCAGAGCTCCGTATAGCAATGCGCTTGTGATAGACAGCAAACACCTGACCACGAACGCCACCCATTTCCGAACGAGCCACACTCCCTTGAAGACTCAGGCTGATTTCATCAATGCACAAGCCTCAGCCCGCCGCATATCGGATTACCTATCCAAGGAACACGGTATTGACATCTTTCCCTACTCGAAGTTTTACATCTTCTTTGATCAGTACGCCTCTATCGTTCGCCTCACTGGTACCCTTCTTGGAGCCGCCATCGGTATCATTTTCGTTGTCAGCTCCGTGTTGCTAGGGTCATTGGCTACGGGTGCAGTTGTTGCCACGACTGTCGTTATGATTGTTGTAGACATTATAGGAACCATGGCTATCGCGGGTGTATCGCTCAACGCAGTTTCGCTCGTCAACTTGGTCATTTGCGCGGGTATTGGGGTCGAGTTCTGTGCGCATATCGCTCGTGCTTTCATGTTTCCATCACGCAACATGCTAGAGAAAAGCCCCAAATTGCGTGGTAAGGACGCTCGGGTGTGGGCTGCACTCACCAATGTCGGCAGCAGTGTCTTCAGTGGTATTACTATTACGAAACTGCTTGGTGTCTGCGTACTTGCTTTTACACGAAGCAAGATCTTCGAAATTTACTACTTCCGTATCTGGTTGGCTCTCGTGATATTTGCCGCAATCCACGCCTTGATCTTCTTGCCTGTTGCTTTGAGCTATTTTGGAGGAGAGGGTAAGTTCATATCTTTGCATCACTCCCTCAAACTCTATACTTATATTTGTATTCTTTGATAGGCTACGTGGATCCCGAATCGGATGGCGGCTTGGAAGACAACCTCGCATCTCGCGGCTACCGGTCGCTGCTGATGAACGACGACTATGATTCCGAAGAAGAGGATTAAGACCCGCATTATCGGTCTGCATCAAGGAGTTTCATGATATATACGTAACTGCAATGACAGCTTTATGGAACTTTTGGAATAATTCCTTCTTGCTTATTTGTGGTGCTTTTGGAGTTGATTTCTTTGAATTTTTTGACAGGCAGGAAAAGTAGATAATATTCCACATGCCTATCGTACGAGGAAGAAACGTAAATAGCAGATATTTGGCAATATAAAGCATTTCTCGAGCAATAGAGAAGATAATGCAATGCCCCAATTTTTGTGACGTGGGATAATGCTAGCATCCGGGCTACCTAGTGCCTATTTACACAGAGCCTGGGCATACAAACAAATATCGGTCAAACCAGCCATCAGCCACTTTGACATCGTTCCTCGAACACGCAGATCGTCTCATCACCAAAATCCATAATCACCTCCAAGTATCATCAACAGTCGCCGTCAACCCCTGACAACCCGTCGGCACAGTATAACTTCTGTTCGGGTCACTCTCCCACTTAACACTGCCATCAGCATTCACGATAACAAACTTATACTGAAACGACTCGCCCGCCGGCAGATTAACCGTAACCGTCCACAGCGGATCAGACGAGGTATATTGACTTGCCGACAACGAGACTGCTTTGGATGTACTCCAAGCACCGAGTTGACTGATCGATCCGGACAGATAGACTTCCTGCCCGTATGTGGTGGTTACTACTTCTTTGAATGTGACTGCCACCGTCGACGCGGCTGTGCAGGCCGAACTATGGCCGTTATCACACAGCGAGCTACCAGATACAGAAGACCAAGGCAGGAATGCCCTCGGTGAGCCGGAGGCCATGGGCACGGCGATTGTGCCGCTAGAACTGACCGTGACGTTTGTGCAGGTGTATAGTTCGGTGAGCAAAGTGCCGGATGTGTACCCGCTGCCGCTAAGGGTGAGTGTGTATGAGCTACCGCTTGCGCCGAGGTTAGAGAGCACGGTGATTAATTGCAGGCCCGTTGTACCTTTGCGCATGGCGATGGTGTGGGAGTCTTGGTAGATGGGGGAGTTCTTTTTTTTTCCATGTTAGGCAATACTGCAACAGTGTGTCTAGGGGAGTAAATGTGAATCTCACCTGGTATGTCAAGTATGCCGAGTCTTTAGCAATGGCCAAGGAACGGATAGCGTTCGAAGTTTTTGTATGAGTATACAACTGGGCGGAGGTCGAATAGTCTGATGGCCAGAGAGCTTCACGGTTAAGAGGAATGTTGCCTCCGCTGTAGTGCTGTTCTTGTCCATAATACAAAATCGGGATACCATCTGTCAGGAATATGAAAGAAATGACGTTCTTGGCTTCTGAGTAGTCGCTTGTGTAACTGTTTGGCATTATTAGTAAGGCCGGTGCCAGAAATATCTGGGAGAGAAAGATGGGTGACTTACTAGGCGAACCTTGGGTTGTCGTGGTTCTCAATGAAGTTTCCGAGAAGAGACGTGTCGGCACAGTCGGATTTGACGGTGTTGATCATGTTGTACAGGTTACTGATGCTGCCGCTGGAGGATTCGAATGCGTAAAGCAATTGCCAGTAACTTTACATTGCGCATCATAAGTGACCTCGACCTCCAGACCTTCAGGGTTATAGATGTGAACTCACATTGGATAATTTAAAACACCACTCATAACGTTCTGATAGGGACATACGACTGCTGGGTCACCATAATCCACCTCCCCAATACAGTAAACGCCAGCTGAATCTTCGAAATCAGCGAAGAAGTCCTGCTGGATATGCGCCGCCGAGTCGATACGAAGTCCGTCGACTTAATCCACATATCAGTACTGAAAACAAAGTAAAAGGCTGGGAGGAGATTGAAACATACTGGAATAGTTGGCCACAAATGACTTGACCCAAGCATTCCAGGTGTTCTTCACAGCTGTCTGAGTAGTGTCGATATCCGGCAGAGAGACGTAGTTGTCTCCTTCCCAGCAGTCATTCCAATTATCCGCGTTGTAAGTATTGTAGTTTATCGTACAATAAGAATGGAAATAACTTTGAGATGGGAAAGGGTTGAAAACGCTATAGTCGACGCTGGAGCTTGCGCCATCGTATGCCTGTATATTCTCAGCCTGTCAATGCGTCCTTTTTTGAATAGTAATACAGAATGTGCCTACCATATTGTTCACCACAATATCGACCATGAGGTACATTCCTCGCGCATGCAACGCTTCAGAAAGTTTGAGCAGATCTGAAGAGGTGCCATAGTGGGAGTTGGTCGCGTAACTGTCACGGAATCAAATGTCAGACAACTTTGATCTGAGTCAATTCATGGGGTTACAAGGATATATTACGCATTCTGCTGCCAGTAGCCATGGTAAGCTTCGCCGTCGGCTGTGGATCCTTCAAAGTTCTCGGTGACGGGGGTTATCCATATGGCTGTGAAGCCCATGTCCTGGATGTAATCCAACTGCGAAGCGAGTCAATAAGTAGCCCTTGATCGATATCGGGGGAGATGCGAATCGTCTACATGGTTAATCACTCCCTGCCAGCTACCACCACAGTATAACTATCAATAGCGTCAACATTAGGGCTGGCACTGACCAAGAAGTTGAGGTTGATCTCAACTTACTCCATCAGCAACATCGCAAGAAGCCGTATTCGAATTGCTGGTCAACCCAAAACGATCCGTGAGCAGAAAATAGATTGATTGACTACGCCATTGGTCCGCAGTCAATCCTAGTGCTACGCTGGCAAGAGCGCTCCAGACAAGAGAAGCGTTGGGTAGCTTCATTTTGGCGGTTGCCGAAATGAATGCTCGGACTTAAAGAGTCGATTACTCCCTGACAGTAACGACATATTGGAGGACATTCGGCCTTTATATATTCGACAAATATTGAAGCTGGATGCCGACTTTTCCTTTAGGATTAGTTTCACTGCAACATGGAGAAAAGGCCTACGTATTGACGGCCGCGGTTACGTGGAGAAGAAGGCTGTTCCGGCAGAAGAAAACCCCTAATGCCGGCAAACTTCAAGTACCAGAGATTTCTCCCACCAGTCAGTGGACTCTTCTACTGACCTGTTTTTGGTTTCATAATAGCTAGCTCATAATACATACTTGTTCCATTGTCTAGTCCTTTTTTGCATAGAACGTGTCATTGCCGAAACGCTAACCCCGCGCTATGCACCTGTATGCCGACGATGCAGCCAATTCTGACATTGACCAAGCAACGGGCGTCAAGCCTCTTTGACCTTGTCTCCTGGCTAGCGCCACTATTGAATGAGATTGAGAATGGCCCTTCGTAAAGAGAGAGAGTGCGTGACATGATCTTGATTAATTCCAGGTAGTCCGCTCATGTCCGATTGGATGAGGCGGATATCGTTGTTGTCGGCAGAAGACACTTTTCCAGGTGATCTTGAAGATCTTTCTGACTTTAATAGACATGTTCAGCAGTTTTTCGTGGCGAACTAAACCTTAGCGTGCTGAACTCCGGGATAGGCTTAGCGTGTTAAAAATAGGCTTAGTGTGTCAAAAAAAGGTATAGAGATGTAAAAAAGAGCGCTTAATCTAATATAGAAGCCTAAAAACTTTAGAATGGGCTAAAATATCGCGTATAATATATAGTGAAATATGAAGTTATATTAAATAAGATTCTTATTATTAAAAAATATAGATCTGGTTGTAAAAATATTGATTCTAAAGAGATATTTATATAGGTAGAGACTCTCTAAATTATTTATATATTAATTAATAATTGAGAACTATTAAAAATAATAGATCTGGTGCTCTTATTATATATCTTTTATATTTGATGTTAATAATATTAATAATACCTAATTTAAGAAGAAATTCTAGTTAGTTTATAAGAAAGTTTTTTAGAAAATTTTTTAATTATTTTTATATAGATTTACTAGAGTGGAGTTTTATAAAATATTATCTTATCTTACTTTAGATATAATTATATATTAATAGTAAATTATTTTCTTAGATATAATAGCTTTTATAATATTTCTTACTTATCTTTCTTATTTTTATTAGATTTAAAATTTTAAAGCTTTCTTTAAGCACTCTTTTAGCTAGATTAGTACTATTTTTAATAATATTATATAATATCTTTATAGATAGTATAAACTAATATTAGATTAATATTCTTTTTTAATTTATAAATAATACTCTTATTATATTAATATATTTAAAAAAGATAGTAGTATTCTTAGTTATTAGATTTATATAAATAATATTTTTTATATATTCTATTACTTTATTTAGAATTAGTGAATTACTTATTCTAGATATAAAAAGAAGTATAGCTTTAAATATTAGAAAATTATTATATCTAATAGATTTATATTATTATTAAAAGATCTTTTAGAGAGTTAAGTTAGTAATATTATCTATTTTTACTTAATAAATATAGCTATAAAATTTAAAAAAATATAAATTAAAAAAAAAGTGTTTTATTTATATAGAAATATTATCTATTAAAGCTATTTTAATATTATAATTATATTTTATTATAGAAGAACGCTCTCTATATAATAAATATAATTTAATAACTAGTATGCTATATATTATATTATTATTAAGTAGATATTTGGAGCTATATTAATATAGTAATAGAATAATATATTTATTATAAGTCTATATTTTTTATCTTAATCTATAATAGCCTAGTATGCTATATTAATTTTATTAATAAATTATCTATTATATTTATATAGAAATTATATAAGTAAAAGATATAAAATCTATATACTCTTAATTATAGAGTATTTAATTACTTATAATAAAGAAATCTAAAGGAATAGCTTTATAATTTATTATAATAGCTTTTCTCTAGTAGGTCTAATATTATATTAAATTTATAATTAATATCTTTTTTAAATTTATTGATTTATTTACTAATTTTTTTAATATCTTAAGATAATATATTTTGGTTATTATTTATAGAAGATTTTATAAGAGATTTAATAAGATAGTATTTCTATTTTATTAATTTTTTATAGTAGATAAGAAGGTCTTTAAAATTAAAAAAATTTAATATTATTTTTTATATCTTATTTTTTGCTTTTCTAGAGCTATTTTTAATAAGTATTATATTATTATTTAAGTTATTTTTTATATTACTAGACTTCTTATTATTAGAGGATTAATATAATTAAGTATATTTTTTAATTATATTATTTATTTTTTTAATAAGATTATTTTAATATAAAACTTATTATTACTACTATAAAATATTTTTTATTTTTTAAATAGATTTCTTATTTTACTTCTCTTCTTATTTATAAAAGAACTCTATCTATTTATTAATTATAATATTAAAAAGCGTACTGGCCTTAACTTTATAGTTAGTTTTATATTTTTTAATATATATTTTTTTTAGAAGTATATAAGTCTTAATCTTAATTTTATAAGATTTTTATAAGTAAAAATATTCTATTTTTAATATAAATTATATCTTTATATATTTTTAAAAGTTTTTTTTACTACTATTATATTCCTTCTAGAGATAAAAAGTATAATTAAAGAGAATAAGTATCTTATTATTATTAAGTATTTAATCTTGTATATTTAATTAGATATTAAATTAAGAGGCTATATAGAATTAAATACTCTTAATATTAGTAGTAATAATATCTTATAAAGCCTAGAGAAATAGTGTAAGAGATATAAATAGTACTATACTTAGTGTTAAGGATTTATATAGTAAAAGAGTAGAAATTAACTATATAGATATAGTTTATAGTAATATTATTACTTTATATTTATTAAAAAGCTAATAAAATTAAATCTTATTTATAATTAAGCTTAGAATTATGATTTTATAAGAAATTAATATAGGATTTTAAAAAGTTTTTAATTAAGTTTTAATTACTTAAAGTTATCTAAATTTAATTTATAGATGTTATAGTTATATAATAAGGCAGTTAAATTATATTTAGATGATATAATTTAGTTTCTAAAGGATTAAATAGTTTAATTTTCTAGGAATTAAACTGTCTTATCACTTGCCTTTTTAAAATATTGCTGTATCTATATTGGGCCTAGTGGCTCCGCAGTTCGGTTCGCCACGAAGTTCGACCCCTTGCTGAACATGTCTAATCTAATGGACAAGGAGGTGAATCTATCAGAGTCCTTATCCCAATCGGTCAAGCACGTCGATTATTGGCCACCCTAATCGGGCCTCTGCAATCTCCCTTGAGTAGACGGACAAAGCCAAGTATAACCAGCAATACTATGGATTCTCAGTACCCAAATACCATCACATGTCCAGTGCATCCGGTTTCTGACTACGTACGCAATCCGGATGATTCTTCTACGTATGTACTTGTTTCACTGGGCAGCTGGCCCGCCGGTCTACTGCTCCACGGAAAGGGTTACATTCAGTAATAGCCCCATTTTTAGGCGCTTTTCATAGTCTGTCCCTGGCGCCCGCTATACCCGTGTGCAAACATTGAGGACAAAGTCAAACTAGTTAGGTAAAGGTAAACACCCACAGAAAGCATTCGTCTGCTCAGAGCTAAATCTCCGCACACGGGCAATTATCGGGCCTGAACTATGCCATTTGTGTTCGGCATGTAAATCTGCGCCACGCCACATTGAACAATTTATGATACGGTCCTTATGTAGGTCTTGGTCTAGTATAATCATCAGTGTCTTGTATTGCGGATATGCCAGACTTGTAGATACTGTATGATCATGCCATATACGCACTGTCATCAGAGGAAGAACTGGAATTTGTGACGCCTTCCTAACATTTGAATCGGGTACGTACTGCGGCCAATGTAGCTTGTTAACTCCTGGAATAATCGAGTAGGAAAATGCATACGTACAAATTAAAAAGGCGAGGCGAATACGTACACAAATTGCCGATGACTCTCCGTTCGTAGTATATGTCAGGAGTAATAATTATCCTTGAAACGACCAAAGTACTAGTTGACTCGATCAGAATATCCGTATCCCAAAAAGGTCAGTAAACTCTCCATCGAAAGCGTTATGGCAGCATTTGACTCGGACTATATCCTCAAATATGGATGATTTTCGAGTCTAGGTTCAAATAGTGTCATTAATAAATAGATCACGTCGAATGTCCTTCCAATTAATGAATATGGACCTGGGGTCAGGGCTCGGGCTCAAATCAAGTTACAGATAGATGAATTTCAGGCAGCTTGACGACAAAATGCAGATCAAGATGACATGGACGAGAAGAAAGTCATGCTGAAACTCAGAGGCATCGGACCAGAAGGTCTTTCAAGCCTCATCTAAGCTCTTTCAGTAACGACCTGAAGTCACTATCTTACATAAGACTTGCAGACTCAAGGGAAGTTGTACTCTGGGAATATACTTGATAGTCAGATACTTCGATGTAAGATCAGACCACCCGAGGGCTACGTTCTGGCATAGGTCAGTTTATCAACTGTAACAACCCTGTAGATGAAAAGACAGTTGGATATATCATTTCCTTTCATAGTAAACCATCAACCAGTGCAGCTGCCAGGGCCCAATTCACGAAATGGGAGGAATTAGTACCGTGACTATAAAAGAAAGAACTACATCGATTTTTCTAATTTCTGCATAGATTATTGTAGAGTACAATGTCATCGTCAAAACCTCGTTGATATAGATGAAGTAGTGGTGTAAGGGTACGAGCCATCTGTACGATTCGTTGAAAGTCTGGATCCGAAATTCTCTCGATGAACAAAGGCTCTTCCTCCTGAATTATATCAAGTAGCCTGGGAAAGCAAGGGAGCATTAAAACTGAGATGCCGGCCGATATCAATGCTGATTTTGATCTGTCGACTCTGTTTATCAAAGTGGTATCCTGTAGGCTATCTCAAGAACGCACCTCTGGCGTTGAAGGTATTCCAAAATGAGAACCCGCAATCACCTGTGCAGCTACTACAGCTCCAGGAATGGATACTAGCTGCGGAAGAGGATTGTTCTGCAGGGGTCCATGAGGACGATGATACGCCAGAACAGAAGTGATTTTAGGGATCAGCTCCTTGTCATTCCAGTGATTCAGAATTCACTTCGACGGCCTTTGATGGGTAAGCGGCTCCATGATGCCCCAGCTTTCCCGGAGGTTTCTGTCTTTTGGTAGATATGAGGTAGCACTGAATGCCCTGAATTTAAAGGTCGTCGCTTCTTTTTTCCATTCACTATAATTTTTTGGTGGAGGCGTGGAACTGGAAAAGATTGTCACTTATTAGAACTTAGATGTAGGTAAATATAGGGTTCCGGGTTCAAACCCTGCACCTACTGGATTTCTTTTTAACGCTTGCGGTCAACCGTCTCACGAAGGGGGGAGTAATGTGATAGCTAGCTCTACAGAATAGCATTATGCAGGGTCCAGTGGATATCCCCGTCGTATATCAAAATACGGCTCAAAGCCCTATTTAGATCCGGGTCTGAGAATAACTTCAGGCGGTGCCTATCCCCGGGATGGAGCGCAGGCTTTTTTTTTTCCCCTTCTCTCCCATGCTTGATATTCTCTGTAGATAGATACATCTAGCTGGTATCAATACTACAGTTTTTGCCAACGTCATATACAGAATTATACAGTTGATTACAAAAACAGACTCGCTTCAATTGTTTAATATCTTTTATCCTGATCTCTATCACGGAAAACGCTGATGTTTCTAGAGTAGCATGTCTACATGATAAAAAGCTATTTTTCCAGCTCTTTCTTTGCTAATAGATCTGCCCTGTCACTTTCAATAATTCCGAAGCCATTTTGCAGTGTATGGACCAAGCGTCTTAATGGAAATAAAAGAGGCTGGCTCATATCAAGATCACTTCCATTAGGTATGAGATAGTCTAATCTCAAAGGAACATCCTGAATGGTCGTTAAATCGATCAGGTCATTGGGTGAAAAGATGGCCTCTTTCAAGATACATTGCCTGTCACCGTCATTATACCATAAGTGTACAGATAGCTTGAAGCTGCCGACAAGTCGAAGCTCCCTAGATCGATACTAGTGCAAGATATATTTAGAAAGTGCTTGATGATGCGTCTGCCGGAAATCAGCTTCTAATAGGCTTCATGTGTCGTTCGAGGTATCCCGTCTCCCTTTCTTCTGAACATCGACAAGTATTACAAGTTTGGTTTGATTACTGCTACCTTCCAACCATCGCTTTGCATCATCCTGGAGCTTTTCCGTGGTCTCACTAATGCCAACCTCAAGAACCACAATAGGCCATTCAGCTTTGGAATTCATGACAGACGCGTCTGTTTGTTTTGAAGAGTGGGCAAATTCGCCATCTAATACACAGTCTAAGACTGTAGTTAGTTTTCTGTAAAGATGAGCAGTAGATAGTTTTAAGATAATACTCACTTTTGCTGCCGGTCAAGAGGTAGTCCGAGCCAGTAGCGGCACTCAACCTGTCTCGTATTTGATAGAAGACTTTATGGACCATATCAGCTGCTGCCTCATGCATACAGCCTGGACCTCCTTTCAAGATAATATGTGCATTCTGTGCATTATATTCAACACTGCGGATATCATCACCGATTCTGTCGAGCCAGCTCCAATACTCAGCAGGAGAAACCTTGAACTTGTCAAGAACAATAGACTGCTCAGAGAGACTCCTCAACTCGAGAACATCATTGACAGAAAGATCGTCCAATGAGCGAACTCGGTTAAGAATATGTTTGATTTGATCTTGTGCCTGATGCTCCATGTTGATAATAGTTGATACTTTTTGAAAAACTGTTCGATGTTGGGGAGTCTTCGGCACATTTTTATATGCTGAAGGGTGGGTTGATGTTCCAAAGGCTGGCATTTTGATCTGTAGTAACTCAGCCATTGGATCGAGTTCGATTGTCGAAACCGTACTTTTCGTCTCAAGTTTCAGACTAGGAGGTGTTGACCAATCAAGACAATGAAAATGTTGACGTTTAAGAAGATTATCAGTTGAAACTTCCAATATGGCAAGAGAGAGAGGTATATATATATAAGAGTAAAGTTACAACAGATATTGCATTTCATTATACCTTTATTACCTCTGAAACAGGTTGATTTATATCCTATAATGCTTCATTTTTTCCTGCTGTTTGATATCTCATTTATCAATATAAAAAGAATTCTTTAAGAAGGGCATTGTCATATAATAAGATATAGCTTTTTATTATGTTGTTAGCCATTAATAGCCAGTCATCCTGCAAGATCCTTTATTAGCTCTCTCGGGGATATCAGGTTTCCTTGTTGTATGTTTTCGCTATCTGATAAACTTTTTATTTGATGTCTTATATCCTCTTTATTTCGCTCTGCTTAGGAGTCATTGCTACGAAGATTGGGAAAGTCCTCAGAGGTCTGCCCTAGGCAGCGGCACTGCCAAAGGATCTTTGTTCTATGAGTTTCACGTCCTGAGAATAGCTTCACAGAGCTTTGTTGATCGCTTTATTGCATGCTTTTGTTATACGGATTTGGGGACTTGCTCCGTCAAGAATCATGATCTGGAGCAAGCCCAGCCAGGCATAAATAAGGGCTTGCTCTCCTGTGGAAAGCTTCGAATTTTCAGCTCACGTCCTGTTAGTTCTCTATGCCATAGCTTTTACCCTAATTTCATAGCTTTGTTACAATCTCGCTCTTGGAAGTCACTGTTATATATAGATTGAGAAAGTGCATGATGGCAGGATGAAGCTTATAAGGAGCTCATCCTGGAAATATGCAGTCCTCTTGTTCTCTACTTGTCTTTTATAGTTTTGTAGTTTATTGGTCAGTTCAGCTTCATCCCCGAGTCAGTTCCTCATAACTACACGACACATGATTCCTTTGCGTGTGAGAAGGACAATTGGAAGGTCATAAATGTCTTACTTCGTCTGTCAAGGGGAAAGACGGAGAGAAGAAGAAGAAGAAGAAGAAGAAGAAGAAGAAGAAGAAATGGAGGGGCAAAACAAAAGTCCCAAAAGGGAAAAGTGCGGGGTGGAGACGCGTGTGGCGCTCTGATTGGCTGGCTGAGCTTCGTCAGGTCCACGCTAGACCAGATCAGGTATAATAGCTGGTGGGACGGAGACAACGGCCAAAAAAAAAAATTTACGACGTTTACCTTTTTCCCTCTCCTCCTCCTCCTTTCTATTTGGTGAGTGAAAATATCAAAACACACACTTTTCTTTTTCATCTTTTCTGTCTGTTATTTCTGTATTCCTTTGGCTCTCAGCGGGCATTGAGGACTTTGCGGAAGTTGTTTCTGTCTCTTGAAAGCTCTGCCTGCAAGTGATTCGCTTGTGACCCCGCATCTTGCGAGTTTCTTTTCTTTTTCTCGAGAACTTGAGCACGACGAGGGGATAGAATTATTTGAAAAGAAAAGCATATTACATTTACATACACAAGCTGCCCGCCATGGATCAACAACGATTGTTGCAGCAACTGCAAATTATCTTGAATCGTGAGGACATCTTCCTGCTTCTATTGATCCGTTCGTGCGAGGAGACTAACCACGACGCGATACAGCCTCCACCGGGGACTTGAAAGAAGCCACTGGCGTCCTTCAAAAAGAGTACTACAACAAACCCGAATCATTTCTCTTCCTCCTCCAGCTAGCCACCTCCCACGACAGTGATGACCTCCGCCAGTTGGCTGCCGTCGAGGCCCGCGGTCTTGTAGGCAAATTCTGGCTCAAGATTCCGGCAGACCAAAAGCCCCAAATTCGGGAACAGTTGCTACGTGGTACCATGAGCAGCAACTCCGAACTTGTCCGTCATGCTATTGCTCGTATCGTCTCTTCGGTCGCCAAGATCGATCTTCAGGACGGTGAGTGGGCCGATTTGCCCAACTTCTTGCTCCAGGCTGCCCAGAGCGGGAACAAAGACGAGAGGGCTATTGGTGTCTATATTTTTTTTACCATCCTCGAGTCTCTGGGAGAAGGATTTGAAGATAAGTTCCAGGACTTGTTCACCCTTTTCAGCAAGACCATCCGGGATCCTGAGAGCGCCGAGGTCCGTATCAACACTCTTTTGGCATTGAGCAAGCTAGCCATACACCTCGACTCGGATGAGGACCCGGCCCCTGTCAAGGCATTCCAGCAGGTCTTTCCCGACATGGTCCGAGTTCTTAAGGACGCTATTGACACTACCGACGAGGATCGTATCATGCAGGCCTTTGAGGTCTTCCAGACCTTGCTCGGATGCGATCCCGCTTTGATGAATGTTCATATCAAGGATTTGATCACTTTCATGAATGAAGTTTCTGCAAATACACAGCTCGCTGAAGATACTCGTACACAGTCCATTAGCTTTTTGATGCAGTGCGTCAAATACCGCAAGCTCAAGGTTCAGGGTCTGCGTGTCGGTGAACAGCTCACCCGCACCGCTCTTCACATTGTGACAGAGCTTGACGACGATGACGATGAGGATGAGATCACTCCTGCTCGCTCCGCCCTTGGTCTCCTCGACATGCTTGCCCAGAGCTTGCCTCCAAGTCAAGTTGTTGTTCCTCTCCTCCAAGCTCTTGGCCAGTACTTCAACAGTGAAAACCCCGACTATCGTCGTGCCGGTATCTTGGCTTTGGGTATGTGCGTTGAGGGTGCACCGGACTTCATCAGCAGCCAGTTTAATGAAATCTTCCCGATTATTCTCCACCTTCTCAGCGACAAGGAACCCAAGGTCCGCCAGGCAACTTTGCATGGCGTTGCTCGCCTTGCTGATGATCTTGCCGAGGATGTTGGCAAGGAGCATGCCAAGCTTATGCCTCTTTTGGTACAGAACCTCGCCAGTGCCATGGAGAGCTACAAGGGTGAGGAGAGCGGCCCTACGGTCAACATTATGAAAGCAGCTGTCAGCTCCATCGATTGCGTCGTTGACGGTCTCGATGCGAAGGATGTCATTCCTTACCAGGATGAGCTTGTTCCTCTCTTGCACAAGCTCTTCCAACACCCCGACTTCAAGATCAAGGGTCTCACTGCCAGCGCAATCGGATCCCTTGCGTCTTCCTCTGGTGAAGCTTTCCTCCCATACTTCGAAAAGTCTATGCACCTGATGCAGGAGTATGCCACTAAGAAGGAAAGCGAAGATGAGCTTGACCTCCGTGCTAGCATCATTGATGCCATGGGTGAGATGTCCGCTGCTGCTGGTCCTCAACACTACCAACCTTATGTCGAGCCTCTCATGCGTGCTAGCGAAGAAGCCCTTCACCTCGACCACTCTCGCCTCAAGGAGAGCACCTACATGCTCTGGGGCTCCATCTCCAAGGTCTACGGAGAGGACTTCAAGCCTTTCCTCGATGGCGTCTTCAAGGGCCTGAGCGCTTGTATCGAACAGGAGGAGGCTGACCTCGAGGTTGAGCTTGGTGATGCTGCAAAGGACCTCGTTGGTCAGGAAGTCACTATTGGAGGCCGCAAGGTGAAGGTCGCTGAGACCTCTGATGACGAGGATGGTGACATCGAAGACATTGACCTTGATGATGAGGACGACTGGGAAGATTTCACTACCGTCACACCCTTGGCTCTCGAGAAGGAGATTGCCGTCGAGGTCATTGGTGATTTGATCAGTCACACCAAGGGTGCTTATCTTCCCTACTTCGAGAAGACCATTGAGTTGGTTCTTCCTCTCACTGAACATCCTTACGAGGGCGTTCGCAAGAGCACTATCAGCACTCTGCACCGTGCCTATGCTACCTTGTTCGCTTTGGCCGAGGAGAACGGCCAGATGCCCAAGTGGCAAGCCGGTCTCCCTCTTAAGGTGCAGCTTCCTGTTGAGGTTCAAAATTTCGCTGGGATCTTGATGACTGCCACCATTAAATTGTGGGGCGAAGAAAGTGACCCGTACGTATACCTTTTCTTTCTTCTCTTATTCGTTCTACTTTACACGAGGCTGGCTCAAGGGCCAATTTACATGATGACAACACCGTTACCCAGCTCACTCAGACATGCTACATAAAGCATGATTGATGTTAACAACGTATTCCAACGTAACCTGATTTTCACATCATCTGCATCATCACTCGCACAAAACCATCTTAAGATATGCTAATGAAGTTTGACTATAGGGCGACCGTCGGCGATCTCTGCGGCAACCTTGCCGAAAACCTTCGGTACACCGGCCCTGCGCTTGTTGCTGACGAGACTGTCTTGACCAACGTTGTCCAACAGGTGACTGATCTCATCACCAAGAAGCACCCTTGCCAGCAGGAATTCGCCGAAGACGAAGAGCTCCAGGAGGCCGGTGATGAGACCTCTGAGTTCGACTGGATTGTTATTGACCGCGCCCTTGATGTCGTTTCCGGACTTGCCGCAGCCCTCGGCCCTGACTTCCCTCAGCTGTGGAAGGTCTTCGAGAAAAGCGTTCTCCGATTCGTCAGCAGCTCCGAGAACATCGAGCGCGCTACTGCCGTTGGTACCCTCGCTGAAGTTATCACTGGAATGAAGGATGCCGTCACTCCTTTGACTGGTCGCTTCTTGCCTCTTCTCCTAAAGCGTCTCGATGACGAGGATCCTCAGACCAAGTCCAACGCCGCCTACGCTACTGGACGTCTGATTGAGGCCACAAACGATGCATCAATAGTCTCTCACTTCCCTACTATTCTTCAGAAGCTTGAGCCTTGCCTCCAGCAACAAGTGTCTCGTCTCCCAGACAACGCCACTGGTTGCTTGTCTCGCATGATTCTGAAGCAGCACGACAAGATTCCAATCGCCGACGTGCTCCCCGCCATTGTCAGCATTCTTCCCTTGAAGAACGACTATGAGGAGAACGAGCCCCTGTACAAGATGATTGCACAGCTCTGTACGTTTAACATGATAATATTTTTTCCTTAACGACATATGCTAACACACTTCTTAGATAAATGGGAGGACCCCACTGTGCGTCAACTCACTCCTCAGCTTCTCCCCGTCTTCCAGGCCGTCCTTTCCGACGACGACCAATTGGAAGACGACCGCCGCAAGGAGGTGATGGAACTCGTCTCGTGGCTCAACAAATAAGTATTGAGTTTATGGTCGATTCCACATGGTCAATACCAGAACCAGCGAACCAAAAAAAATTCCAAAAATCACCCCTTGATGACGAATTGTAATGACGGATAGATGTAATGATCACCAGGAGACGGAAAGAAAGAAATCAGTGATACCCCGGGAATTTTGATGACGAGCGAAATGATTACAAAAAGTTGGAAGCAAAGAAAAAATAAGAATATGGTCTCGACTGGTCAAAATTGAACTTGAATGACTCAAAAACGGAACTCGGAGGACATATCATTTCAGTTGGGCGAGTGGATTATGTTGGTTGTGTGTGCGTGCTATTTTTTTTTTTTTTTTTTTGTCGATACATAAACAGCTCTTTCCCCTGCCCATACTTGCATCTCGTTCAATCTAGTTTTGAGATAGTACATAGACAGTTATGCGAATTATTGAACATAGCTTTTGGATCCATTTGCTGCGGTCTGCCTCATCCCGACTATCAAGCAAGACATTCTGTTCTAGAACATGTCTTCAGTACTCTTCCCGGGAAACATCAAGCAATAGTCGTTGCTTAATCTTAGTCCATTTGATTATGTCTTGAGCTTTCTATACCAGGTATCTTCTCACCAGCTGTATGTTTACCAACGCCTTTGCCTCAATCATTATGTCATTACATGATTGTCATTTTGTAGAAAAGCTCTCAGAAAGTGATGATGTTGCAATAGGTGGGGTAGAGAACAGCAGATAGAAGATTTGAATCATTTGCAATGACAAACCCCCGCCAATCCTCTGGAGTAGGCGAAAAATGGCAACTTCGTTCGAGACTCTGCCCATCGTAGATTTCCAAGCTCTGGGGGACGAGGCAAAAAAGTCGGAAGCCCTCGAGAGGCTCAAACACGCACTGTTCGACGTTGGCTTTTTGTATATCGTTAACACAGGGCTGGAGGTAAGTTTCTCATCGAAGTCGGTACCAGACGCTGTGGCTAACTTGTTATATATAGTCACTCATTGAAGAAACGCATGAAGCGCTACCGAAGATATTTGACTTGCCTGAAAGTGTCAAGCAAAAATGTAACATGCTCAATTGCCCTTCGTTCTTGGGGTATACCGCTCTGGGTGCCGAGACTACGGCAAGTAAGACGGATTTGAGAGAGGTACGATACTTACGCACTGTTTCAAAAAACGAGTGGCTGCTAACAAGGTGCATAAAGCAATTCGATTTTGGGAGTCCGGTGACGCGGGTATGGAAAGAAGACGATCTACCCTGGCAGCGTCTCGAGGGACCTTCGCAGGTTCGTGACCGAGCCATACCTTTTCAACAATTCACACCGTCACATTAACACCCTCGTAGTATCCAAGCAAAGAGGTAGAGGAGCTCGTTACACGATACACTTCTCAACTGTCAAAGCTCTCAGGAGCGTTCCTCCGAGCCGTAGCAGAATGTCTCTCGTTACCTCCAGACACATTCGAGACTTTTCTCGGCAACATGCACCGGCTCAAATTCGTCAAATATCCGCGTTCCGAGCCTGGATCTCAAGGCGTGGGTCCGCATAAAGACTCCACTGGACTTTTCACTTTTCTTTCTCAGGATCCAGTTGGGGGTTTGGAAGTTTTGAATAGATCAGGACAATGGATTAGTGCGCCTTACATTGAGGGTACGTTTGTCGTCAATGTGCAGCAAGGGTTTGAGGCTATTACTGGGGGACGGTGTCCTGCTACGACTCATCGGGTTATTGTAAGTCATCTTTATGAATGTTTGTTATGAATGCGATAGGGATGTACCTTTCTAGAATGTGCTTGGAATCCATCCGCGAAACGCCGAGCTTTCTGATTTGATGTCAAACCGAATATAAACTCAAGTAAGCTGACCGGTACAAGGCACCCACGACATCCACTCGTTACAGCATCCCGTTCTTCCAAGCCGTCAGGCTAGATCTTACGTTGGAGTTCCTGAGGGAAGCAGCGGTGGACATTGTCCGTCGCATTCCTACCCAGAACGCGACACACATTGAACATGTTGCAATTCCTAGCGAATTCTTGTCACCTTTATTCTCATGCGTAAGTTGCAGACCATAAACAATTCATATACGCATATACTAATTGAACTGTGTAGTTTGGTGAAGCTCAATTGAGAAACCGCATCATCAGCCATCCTGATGTTGGCAGAAGATGGTATCCAGAGCTATACGAGAAGTATTTACGACAAAACCTGCGCTAGGGATCGTGTTAAGCTAATAAAGGACCCAGTAATTGTGTATGAGCAACATCAACAGAAATGATAGATAGTCTATGAATGCTGCAGGAACCAAAAAGATCCCAATGAGAACTCTACTTCGAAAATCAAAATCAGAAAGTACCTAGGTATAACCCATCGCACTCACGGGGTAGATTATTGATAGGGTTAGTAACACAAACGTCATTTGACAAACGAAGCCCTAATCTTCCCAGGTTGGAAGGAGTGTCAGGCAGACGTGAGCCGTCACACGGCATTCCAATCGGTATACTTTGCTGCTCTTGCAAACCAGGCACGTGGAGAGTATATGGCAGACTTACTGTCATCCGCTGCTGGGTATATTATGGACGCAACTTCGTAGGTATCTGTTCCTTCCGCCGGTATCTCACAGGAGCAGGTAATGGATAAACATTTCCTAGCAAGAGGAACACTATGCATGAGTCGTTGGTACCATCGCTAACTCACCGGACGTCGACAGGCATCACTGCACTCTCCTGCATCTCTTTGTATGCCGCGATTTTTCGTATGACGACGCTACGAAGCAAGACAAAACCAAGACGCAAGATTTGGGTAATTTCTCACGGCCGCCTACTAGTCTGTCTCATGGTGAGGGATAGAAAGCAATTCGGACATGGATGAACGCTCAGACTGCGATTAGGGCTAGGGCTAGGGCTAGATTGGTCGGACCAAGCCACGATTCTTGTATGACGTCAATAGGTTTTACCGCCCAACTGGTTTGTTTACTTCTTCCTCGCGCCGGGGATTTTATTCTATTCTGTCCCTGATATTTCTCGATAAGACAGTCGATCGGTAGCCAAGTTGTCTGAAGTGGAAGCCTTGAAATAATTTGAGTGAAAAGTACGACGATCTGAAGATCACAAAAGGCAGGCGCATTACCTCTGATGAACAAAACTGTTTGTTTACAGGATCGTTAGCTGACTGGACGAGACCCTCTTTCAGACTACAATCAGGTTGCCTTCAATATCGGTCGAATTTTGCACAATGGCTGCCTCACAACTCGAACTTCCCGTGAACAATACCCTCCCAACATCCTCGTCGTCATCGTCAACTTCAATCAAGGGCGGAGTGAAGGGCATCAAGAAACCATGCTTTGGCTGTGATTGTGGTGATACGGAATGCGACTGTTGTATAATTCCTTGCAGCGTGATGTGAAAAGAGTCACGAGATGAATCTTGAATGTCGTATCGAATTATGGCTTATGATGATGTAAACCACGTGAACATGAGACGACGCGAACAACAGCCCCCAAGCCTGCTTGAAGAGGACCACTGGCAACTTAACGACATGTTCATATTTTACAAGTGCAACGATTTCAAGAATGAAGAATGATTTTATCTGCTCAGTGGTTAGCTCTGCTTATTAGTCAATGGTCATTAAGCGCACCCTGGGCTATAATGGTCTACTGAGAACAACCCCTATAGTCTCGGGATGGAATACTAAATTTGCTCTGTCCAATTTGTCAATTGCCATGCGGTTATTCCCAACTTGAATATACTATTTGCTATCCAGAGAACTTTACTTATAAAGCAGTGAGGGTTTTTAGCGGTTTCCGGTGTTATCACACACGGAAGGAGTGGGCGTGCTATGATCTTCATACGCCTTGCATCGAACGTATTCCCAATTTGAACACACTATTTGCTATCCGGAGAACTTTAGTTAGGTACTTATAAATCAGTTGGGGATTTTAGCGGCTCCCGGTGTTATCCCACACGGAAGTACCTAGGTAGTGGATCCGATGATAAATGCAGCAGACCATGTCTCAACATCGAATTGTTTGCAACCAGTCTTTACGTAAAAATAATGAAAATGAAGGCAATAACACAAAAAAGCCACGAGAGGGCAGTGATAATTGGTAAGCAGTTGGTCAATAAACTTAGTTTATGGAGCATTGCACAAGATAACCAGGCGAGCATTCATCCCACCCGGCAACTCAGCAAGACAAGAACGTGGAATCATCAGAGTATTCGAGATCATAGCTTAGAAATCAGGGCCATCGAGCAATTCAAGGTCTAGGGGGACTTTTATCACAATAGCATATATAGGAGCGTTGTGTCGCAGTTTGAGGTGAATATTTTGTCTCGACAATCATTCGTGCTTCTTTTGACTAAGCCATAATCTTAGTATATCATTTATTGACCAACTTCGAACCTATAAAAATTGCGAGGAGATACACCTAAGTCAATCATGGCAGCAACAAAGACGGTAAAGCAGTGGACGATCAACGGAGAGAAAAAGGGGTTCGACGAGCTCAAATTAGACAATGTCGCCTTTCCAGAATGTGGTGAAAATGAAGTGTTGGTCAAGCTAGGCGCAGCATCACTAAATTATCGTGATCTTGTGATTCCAAAGGTTAGTTCAGGTGCGCAAAAAGTACTGAATGAAGAAAAGATGACTTACCTACTCGGCCGTTAGGGATACTACCCCTTCCCGCTCAATCTTCCAGTAGTGGCATGCTCCGATGGTGCAGGTGAAGTGGTTGAAGTCGGACGCAAAGTGACACGATGGAAGAAAGGTGATGAAGTCGTCACGCTATTCAACCAAGGCCATCTCTATGGTCCCATGACTGCTGCTGCTGCTTCAACCGGTCTTGGAGGTGTGCTGGACGGTACGCTTCGAGAGTATGCCGTGTTCAATGAGAATGGTCTTGTTCACAAGCCTAAGAATCTGAGTACGGTTGAGGCCAGTACCCTTCCATGCGCTGCGCTGACAGCTTGGAATGCGCTATACGGCTTGAAGCCGCTGAAGCCTGGACAGACTGTGTTAGTCCTTGGGACTGGAGGAGTGTCAATTTTCGGTCTCCAGGTATGCATATTTGATGACTTCATGAAGAAGCCGACTTGTCAAAATCTAATCTAAGCTTGTTGTTCTGTTTAGTTTGCCAAAGCAGCCGGCGCAAAAGTCATCGCGACAACCTCATCCGAGGCAAAAGCCAAGAAAATGAGACAACTGGGAGCCGACCATGTCGTCAACTACAAGACGGATACCAACTGGGGAGAAACAGTTCGCAAACTCTCTGTGGGTGGCGAAGGCGTGGATCATGTCCTTGAGATTGGGGGGCCAGCCACATTGAAGGAAACACTCCAAGCCGTCAAGTACGAGGGTGTTCTTAGCATTATTGGACAGGTTGGATATTCCAAACGCGAGGACGTTCCTCAAATTATCGACGCGCTACCTAAGGTGTGCATCTTTAGAGGCGTCTATGTTGGATCTAGAGAGCAGATGGAAGAGATGGTGCAAGCTATTGAGATTAATGATATCCATCCAGTGGTGGATGACGAGGTTTTCGACTTTGAAAGAGCTAAGGAAGCATATCAATATCAGGCAAGTTATCTTTCTCGATGCAGCTTACTGCAATTCCAAGAACTGTCTCATTGACTAACCATGCTGCAGTGGGATCAAAAACATTTTGGGAACGTTGTCATCAGGATCTAATGATCGGGCGAGCAAAGCATCAAAAAGCGCCAATTACATGCTTGAAGAGCAAACATTATCATGATAACATCTCTAACAAGAATATTTCGACCTTAGATTCCTTAGATTAAATTAACATTCTTGTAAAGTTATTGGCCCTACTTTGAAACTACGTACATCCAAAATATTGAAACTGTGGAAATCATATGCTATCACGAAGCAACAAATATGCGTATACCTCGGTATTGTATGCCCATTAGACAGAGGAAATCAGTCATCCTAATCGGAAGATACTCGGACCCCGCAGTTCAGGATAGATTCGAAGAAGGTTTCCACATTGATAATCGACGATCTCGTACATCAGAGCAGTTGATTTGTTGTACGGACCGTCGGAATAGTTGACCATGTCCACTAAGGACTTCCTCGGTGCGCCACGATCACAAGGATTATTTGAAATCAGCCTAAAGACTGTATGCGCCGAATTATTTTGTCGGGCTTGATTTGTGAGGAGTTTTATTGCAGATCCTGTCGCTCTGAAGCTGAATAAAGTGTTTCTATTCACTATAAACGAACCAGTAGAAATTCTCTCCTACCAAACCTCGAAAAACTTCTCAGGATTACACAAGATGCACGTTCTAACAGCTGTCAAATTTATCAGGCAAACCTGTCGTTCATTCCTCTTTCCGTCGTTGAAACGCATGGGACTCTTTCGATGTTCGACGGGCATACCCTTTAGCCAGGCCCCGAATTTTGTACATGTATAATGACGATATGGCTGGAAAACAATAGACGTAGAATGATATATGGCGTTAATCCGAGTACTCAGGCATGGATTGTTCCTTGATTTCATGATAAGTATCTTGTTTTCTTCATATCAGGTGTGTATTAAGAAGCCACTGAACTGTCCCTCATCTTCATCCCCTGAATCTAATCACTCATCAATTGTCAAATGTCAATACCTAGGCTCAAGGAAACTCAATTGAAAGATCAGCATGCCTCACAGAAGCAGTAAAGATCTGAAGACAGTGAAGAGAGATTCAGGAGGCGTTCATCACTTCCCAGTCTTCCGGACCTATAACGAGCATCTTATCGGGACTTAACAAGCTACAGGCCTGGCTAGCCGTGCCGGAGCCAGCGCTAAGGTCTGACAAGTGGGTTAAGGCTTACAGGCGGGGGCTTATGGAATGCCGATCTTATCTAGATTTCGGCCTGTTTCCTCCGAGCTGGTGGCCTAATGTGATAATTAGCTATGAAGATGTCATAATTCACGAATTCATTCTCCCTCTCTTTCTCCATTCGGCTGTAGGATCAATATATATTTGTACTTGGCATCGATGAGGGGGTATAAGACATCTATTATAGTCAAGGTAGGAGTGTTATGTACGGCCAATTGGGCTATATACCTACATTGTCAAGTTCAAAACTTCAGACATCTTTCCTCGAGCCAAACCACAATTCATTTCCGAGATTTGTGTAACTTTTCAGGCT
Organism: Talaromyces thailandensis; assembly: GCA_019828575.1. Classification (NCBI taxonomy): domain Eukaryota; kingdom Fungi; phylum Ascomycota; class Eurotiomycetes; order Eurotiales; family Trichocomaceae; genus Talaromyces; species Talaromyces thailandensis. The sequence goes on from JACVQZ010000058.1 coordinate 122,382, forward strand.
TTATATACCTCAGCTGTCTCCCCCGGTTTTACGGTCTCCGAGGCTGGGTGTGATGCCTCTTCCCGCCGTCGAATTGCTATATAACTAGTATTGCACATGATATAGCCTCGTCATGTATACACTGCGCAAAGTCCCTGGTGTAATTGCCCTGTCTGCATTCGCATTATCAACCTTATCGTCAGCGGACATATGTTCCACCGTCCAAACCGAGACCAACGCCGTCCAAAAGCCTCTCTCCGTCGCCTACGAGTCCGAACTCCAAGACTACTGGTCCGAGGCATGCTCAGCCCTACGACCAGCCTGCATCGTCTTCCCTACCAGCGCCGAAGAAGTCTCGGAGATAATCACCACGTTGCACGGTACCGATGACTTGTTTCAGATCAAATCTGGTGGGCATATGCCGAATAATGGATTTTCCAGTATACAGGGTGGGTTGTTGATTGCGACCAAGGATCTGAATAATGGGGTTGCGTATAATGCGGAGACGCAGACGGCGAAGATTGGGCCGGGGTTGACGTGGTCAGAGGCTCAGGATGGGCTTGCTGGGACGGGTAGGGCAGTTGTGGGTGGGAGGTTGGGAGGCGTCGGTGTTGGGGGGTACATCCTTGGCTGTATGATCTTTTCCAAGGTTTCCCAATCTGAAGGGCTACAAAATTAATCAATTGCAGGCGGACTAAGTTTCCTGAGTTCTCAATACGGGTGGGCTGCGAATAACGTGGTCGATTTTGAGGTTGTTCTTGCTAATGGAACAATCACTCATGCCAACAACTCAACCAACACAGGTACGTCAGATAGTTTGTACAAACACACGGAGATTTAGGCTCACAAAACAGACCTGTTTTCTGCGCTGAAAGGAGGCGGAAACAACTTCGGCATCGTCACTCAATACACTCTGCAGACTCACCCCATCTCAGACAAGGTATGTAATATGCCTCCAGAACTCGATGAATCCTGCTGATCCCGAGCCAGGTCTGGGGAGGCGTCTTGACATTCCCATACGACAAATCGCCTCAACTGCTCCAAGCAATTCGCGACTTCACCGAGTTCTACCCCGATGACAAGGCAGCCATCATTCCTACTTGCGAACATACGGCTCTGTTCACGGAGTGGTATGTGTTCGTGTTCTACGACGGTCCCACTCCTCCAGATGGTGTTTTCAATAATTTTACGGACCTTGGAGCAGACCTGAACACAGCTCAGACGTGGGATTCGTACTATGATTTGGTATGTTTGATGATTCGACAAAAGTGTGGGCATGGAATGGGAACTAACAAGGGACATCACAGCTTCAAAACAATGATCAGTATGACTTGCAGTAAGTTTATTTCACCTCATTGGAAGCTGGGGCACAACTAACTATGTTACGTTCACAGCGGGCAACGCTATGCCATCGCCACAGAGACAACACCTCTACCCAACGCAACAGTCGGCTTAGAAGTAATGACAACCCTTTTCGAGACATTCTACAACACCACATCCGAAGTACTTCTAGACACCGGGGTAATCGGCACAATCGCATTCCAACCTATGCCACGCACCATCACAAGTAAAGCAATTGCCTTGGGCGGCGTACGTTTGATGTTCCCATCTTTCCAATATGCAAAGTCCATCTAATCATCAGCTTCAAATAGGATTTACTCTCCTTCCCCGACACAAATGACTACATAATCATGGAACTCGACATTTCGCACTCCCTCGCCAGCGACGACGGAACCACCGAAGCCGCGCTCCAACAACTCTATACCGCGCTCGACAACCATATCCAGAACTTCATCGCGGAAGGCGTATTGCCAGATGTATATAGACCGTTGTTCATGAACGATGCGCACGGAACACAGGATTATTGGGGTCGAATCAGGACTGCAAAGGAGGCCAGAACGGTCAGGGAGAAGTATGATCCGGAGCTGTTTTGGCAGAAAAGAACTAGCGGTGGATTTAGGCTCGGGTAGAATTTCTTCGTTTCCTTGTAGATATATACTGAGGAAGAACGTACACAATGTCAGAGCAGCAGAAAGGAGGATGGATGGTCGGCACGATAAAGTTTTGCTCACATGCAATGTCAAACCCTAAGCAATCAGAAATTGCCGTTTTGGGATATTCTTCGTAGTTTCACTTTCTGAATAGTTACGTACAATGTAATAGTCTCAGAGCTTGTTTCGGCCCGAACTGGTAGTGAAAAAGTGAATAGAAGTAAGAAATATCCATTAATCGATCTTGGGACTTGACCCAGGTCTGAATGTAAAAGCATCAGTCTAAGTGACAACTAAATATAAAGTGAATAAATATTTAGATACAAGTAGAATACATATTAAAGGTTCTATCGCGCTGTAGAAGCAAAGTTGATCAAGCCCACTTGGTCAGCATTTGTACACACTCGGAACAGTGCGGCTTAACAAGTTTCATCAGGAGGGGTGGTATCACTCTCCTTCTTCAACAACCACAAATAGTCTCCAATCGAGCCATCGTCGCCACGGATAAACTCCCATTTGACGGCAGTCTCGTTGAAAACGGTCATCTTGCTGAAACCGTAGTGGGTCTGGTCAAAGAATGCAGTGATGTTCTGGATGCTCTGTGTGGCGCTCAATGTGCTGTGGCTTTCAAGGTTACCTGCCATGCCGTTGACGACGTGGGTCATGGCACCGGGGCTGGTGTAGTAGGTGTTGTTGTTGACAATGGCAGACTCGAGAACGGTACCATTGGCGGTGAGAGGGAACGTACGTTCGTACCAGTGGATGTGACTATGACGCGTTAGTCAGCTGAGTAGCAATAATGAATGGTTTAACACATACCCAGAGAGATAAGCATCAACCTGGTGCTCCAAGAGCAGATCCTGAAAAGCATTCTTGAGGCTGGTCATGTAGGATGAAAAGGCAGAAGAGTACATGGGACGGTGAGACATGACAAAGACCCAGGGAGTGAGGGAGCGGTCAACCTTCTCCAAGTCCGCCTTGAGCCACTGGTACTGCTCGTAGGCCTTGTTATCGCTATAGTTGCTAACGCGGCCAAATGGACCACTGTCGGTGATGTAAGTTTCATTTTCCTTGGGGTGAGTCTCGTTGCCTTTGAGGTCACGAGCGAAAGGCCATTCGGGGCTATTGACAAAATCGGTTTCACCATCAATAGTGATGAAGTGAGCAAGACCGTAGTCGAAGGAGTACCAGAAGTTGCCAACACCGCCAGTTTCATTACCGGGGTTCCAGAAACGATGCTGGTAGGCAGTGAAGTTTCTACATAGGCAATCAGCACGAATGAATCAGATATAGTCATGTTTTCTTTCTCACCTCTGGGAAGGAGGGCAGCTGTAGTAGGTAAGCTCAGCCTTGGCAGCAGTGCCATTGAGCTCGCCGTTATCCAGCAACGCGGTCAGAGGGTTACCGGGGCCATCGAACTCTGCGCAAGCAGCTTCATGGTTTCCAGGAACAGTCATATAAGGGACCTTAGTAGTGACGTTCAAGAGCCATTGCTGCCATAGATCCCAGTTGGACTCGTACAACACGCTCATGTCACCACCCTGAGGAGTACCTTGGTTGGGAACCTCACCCTCGGGAAGTGGGGTATTGAAAGAGTCAGGGTAGTCACCTGGGGGAAGGCTGGAGCTTGTTCCGTTATAACATACAGGCCAGCTATCCTCGCAGGGCAAGATACCAGAGTACCAATCATCGGCATAGCTCAAATCGCCACCGTGCCAAGCAAAGACGGCGCCATCGTCGACGGCCTTTTGCAATTGCTTGAAGGTACCACCGGCGTTTGTGTAACCCATGTCGTTCAACACGGCAAGAGAGAATTCACCGGGGGTACCTGCTGGGCGGGATGTGGTAAAGGAGAGGACGTCGGACTCGGTGGTGCCATTCGCCGCGGTGATCCGGTAGTAGTACTTGGTGCTGGGCATCAAGTCACGTAGCTGCACATCGTGGAAGAATTGACTGCACTGAGTGATGGCATCGACGGCGGAGCAGGGAGGGGTTCGGTCGTATCTAAAATGTCACACAGGGCTTAGTCACCAAATTATTTGTTCATGCATTCGACACTTTCTACATACGTGTGAGAGTAACCAGTGGCGACGTGGTGCAGCTTCTTTGGATGAGTGCCGTATTTGATCTTGGGGGCTTCTCCCAGACCGAAGGGAGTCTGGTAGTGAACATTGATACCCTTCGGCATAAAGGACAAGGAGATGACATTGATGTTGTTGGTGGGCTTCTTGTGCTTGGGCTGCACAGCAGGAGGCTCAACTAGACGCGGGAAGCCCTTTCCATTGCCATTGACGGTTGGGTCAACCCAGTCACCGACGGGAATGGCAGGACCATTGTAAGGATAGGTCTCATCGACGTCAGGAGACGGTAAGGCACTGACAGCCGTGAAAGATAAAGCGGCGAGCAACGCAGAGGCAGTGGTGGCCTTCATGGTGTGCGAACGAGTGACTGAGACGCAGCTACTTGGTAAAATTCCCGGCTGGTGAAGAAAGAGGAAATATATAAATATATAGCTGTCTGGGCAGCCGGCGTCCTCCGCCGTGGATTAGATTAAATGTTGGGACGAGCACTCTAAACAAGTAAACAAGTAAACAAGTAAAATTGCATTGTCCAGCGGCTGGCCAGTTGCAGCGTGAACAAAAACCGCATGGTCGCATCTTGCATCAGAGGCTGATGCAAGCGATAAACATGTGATAGACCAACAGGCTGTGATTGGCCGATTGCGATTCGATCAATTCCAGCTCTTTCCTCTGTCGAGCCTAGCGTTACCCCACGTGCGGATCGAGTCGTGCCTTTTTTTCTTTTTTTTGGACGTCTAAGCGGGCAGGGCGATGTGATAGGGCAGAAGAAGAGCTGGGAGAAAGCATGGCGAGTTGGCGATGAGGAAGTTAGCGAGCAAGTTAGCGAGCAGGGAACACACTTGAAGTGCAGTCGGCAAGTCGTGAGTTTGTCCAGGAAGTTGAACAGTTGGAGGAGGAGGAGGAGAGAGAGAACTCAGAGAAGGTGGTGTAGTTAGTTAGATTGTACTAACTTATGTAAGTTAACTATTGTAAATCAAGGAAGGTTCGGCCGGGCCGGCATTCAAACCCAGGAAGGAAGGAGCCATCGGGGGGGGAGGGGCTCTCAGCCAATCAAGCCATGCTCATTGGTCATCTTTCAAGGTACCTATCTCTAAGCTTCGTGATTGGTCGCTTTCAATTAGTCATCCCGCGACAAGCTAGACCTTATTTGGCATTGGCATCTTGGCACCCCCACAATCGTCTCGCTTGGATCATGAATGTTTATTTTTTATTCTCCGGAGTACGTACGTACGTATGTATCATCGTATCTCACGAAAGACTCTGAGACTTCCCGACGTTACGAGAAAGTCGGCAACAATGCCAGCTCGTAAAGGCGGAAAAGTCATTCTGTCCCCGCCCACACAATCAGAAATTATCGAGGATGAGACGATAGAAGACGACGAGAATATCTGGTCACCACTCCAGGTGGCTTCGCGTGATGGCAATCTCGAAGAAGCCCGCCAGCTTATTGAATCGGCGGCATCAGTTGGCATTGAAATAGATATCGTAAATGAGCCATCGCATGGCTGGTATGGCCAGACGGCGCTCCAAGCCGCCTGTGCTAATGGGCATTTAGCTGTCGTGAATCTGCTGCTGGATGCCGGTGCGGAAGTTGATGCCCCAGGCGGAAATAATGGCGGCCGCAATGCCTTGACTCTAGCCGCCATTAACGGTCATTTGGATATCGTCGAGCGCTTGGTTGAGGCCGGCGCCACTGTAAACATTCTGCCGCATAAATATGCTGGCAGAACGCCCTTACAGGGCGCCGCTGAGCATGGACACGTCGAAATTGTCAAGTTCCTCATCGACAAGGGGGCCAATATTAATGCGCCCGTAGCAAACAACGCTGGTGTCACAGCCTTGACGGGTGCGGCAGTAGGTGGGCATATTGCATTGATTCATATGTTTATCGAAAAGGGAGCGGACGTGAATCCCCCACTGATGCGGTATAAAAGTCTGACTCCTCTTCAGGCAGCTGCCTATCACGGTCACACGGATGCAGTGGAGAGATTACTCAAGGCTGGCGCTGATGTCAATGCAGAGGGCTGTCACTACAATGGCTATACTGCACTGGCAGCGGCGGCCGAGCAGGGGCATGCTGATATTGTTGAGAAACTGCTTGATGCTGGAGCAGATGTTTTGCAAACATCTGGAAATAAGCATTGGACGGCCTATCAGCGTGCATATTTCGTTGGTCAACAGGAAATTGCCGAGAGGTTATGGAAGCTGGAGAGAAATAAAGCTCCATCCCAATGATCAATCTACAGCATCTTTTTTGAACTACGACTGGGCCACTTTTTATCACCGTATTTATATTCACCACACCTACATTTTTCATGCACACATGACATCACTCATTCACCCATCCGCCAAATATTCGAAAATAATCGAATAACGATCTAACCAAGCGCAATTTTCTTGAGCTGGGTCAAGTCACCATTGAAAATATCCGAGTCACCTCCATACGCATAGCTATCCGCATTCTGCCAAATAGTCTCATAACCCCAGTTACCAGGGATGGTTCCCGGGGAACTACCGTACCTAGCCAACACCAAGGGGCAAGTGGTACTGAACGCAGTCGAGTCACCCGTGCAGGTCGTCCACCAGTCATTCGTGGTATAAATCAGCGGGTAAACACCTTCCGAAGCGTGATAGGTGTTGACAAAGTCACTGATCCAGCTCACCATCTGGCTGGCCGAGAGACCGTAGCAGGTCGCGCCGCTGGGGTTGTATTCGATATCCAGCATACCGGGCAGAGTGATACCGTCGGCGGACCAGCCACCGCCGTGGGCGATGAAGTACTTTGCTTGAGTTGCCCCGGAGCTGCTGGAGGGGTGCGCGAAGTGGTAGCCGCCGCGGATGAAGCCGGCGTTTGTGGCGCTGATGTAGTGGTTGGAGAAGGTTGAGTCGATGTAGGTTGTGCCTTCGGTTGCCTATGCGAATCAATTAGAATCATGTTACTCGTAAGAAGGAAGGATTTTACCTTGATAATGACGAATCGGGCACCGGAGTTGTATGCCGCGGCAAAGTTAACGTTGGGTTGATAGCTGCTGATATCGAATCCTTGAACGGTAGCCTTTGCAAGGCCAACGAGGGAGGCCGTGACGGCCAGAGTAGATACAAGCATGTTCATCATGATTGACGGATTTTTAGATTGACTTTGTAGATGAAAACAGTAAAATAGACACTGGCCTATACTTTAATCCCTTATCATGGAGGTGATCAGGGACCTCTATTTATACACAAATCCAACCACCCCAGCCGTAAATAATTAATCATAAGGGCAAGGCAAACCGTTCGCAAATCTCAGATCTCCCACGCAAATCAACCTTCCCCTCCGGGGGAAAAAAAATGAGTCCATACCCAAAAAGCAACCCATTCAGCGAGAAATTACATCAACATCCTCAAAACTACATCCCGATCGACAACGCCACTCGCTTAAGAAAACTTCACCATGTAACGGAGCCTCGAATCTGTTTGGCTGTGAATGATGTACCTAGCTAGAAGTACGAGATGCAAAACAAGGAATATCCAATCATTGAAGCATATGGGGGGGGGGCGTACCATGCAATAAAATAAAGGTGCCGATCAAAGTTTGGGGCTCAAACTTTACCGCGTTTACCTCAAGGCAAAGTTTGAAAGTTGAAGATGCAAAGGCTTTTCTCCACATGAGTTAGTTGATCCATGGGGTGGAGGTTACGCTTAAAGATGGGTAAAAATGATAAAAAGCTGTGGTTACTAGATCGTGATCGTCAGTTGTAGGTACCCCGAACACATGCGAGATAGCCCGGTAATACGAGGTGATCATCTAATTGCTGACGCGATACATCTACCTGCATGCATATCATTGGCTTGTTTTTGACGTCTGAGAGTCAAAGCATATTCTATACATGAGTATATCGGTGATCAATTCGGGATGTATTAACAACTCATTATCAAACAGAAATCAGTCCTCTAATCTCTTGAGCGACGATTCGATGTACCTACTCGGAAGCCAGTGATGGTTTGTTTGGAGAGCAGAGGTAAACACAGCGTTGTTCTTTATAACATTGGAAGCTATGCTATATACGGAAGGTAGATAAGGCTTCACCTACCTACCGGATGGGGTAAAGTGATGTCGTATTTGCTTCAGTACCTTATGCGAGGAACGTTTCAATGCATATAATTTTTTAAAGTCTACTCGGTTACTACCTAGGAGTGTTGATTGTACTGTTTACACTTCCTTGTAAGTTTTGCTCCGGCTCGGGGTTTGAAGAAGTAAATGAAAAGAGGCACGGATAAGTGTTCCAATGCGAATTGTCCAGGCAATATGCCTGTTCTAGATTCGATCAAGTCAGTACTTGAAATTTAAGCTATCGTTGATTACCAAGAACGAGGATGAGAAGATGTTGACCAAATTCCCACGTTCCATTCCATACCCAGGTGAATCCCATATTAACAATGAATAGTCTATAAATGATAGTATAGAACAGTAGAGAAAAGCTCAAAAAGTACGCTCCAAACCAAGGGTATATCCGAAAAGAAGATAACGAGAACAATCCAAAAGCGAAATGCAAAAGTCAACGAAAATCAATGCCACGAGGACGGCCCAAAAGTTTGACCTGGCGCCAATGATTTCCAAGGGGTACCAAGGCCATCTGCGGTCTTTGCATAGACGGCGTTTCCCCACCAATTCAGGTTTCCGCCGGGGAGAATGATGCAGAGGAAGATGATGACTGTCGAGACTGCAACGCCGCAGTCAAGTGCTGAGGCGAGGATGTAGTCTATGTTATCTCGTTAATCGCGGACAATGAAGTGATATGAGAGCAAGACTGACTGTATTTGGACCACCAAGCTCCTCTCCTCCGCTTGATGATACCGTTGAAAATAGCATTGAACGCAAACCACGACGAGAAATTAATACCCGTAGCAGGCGGCACACGGCTCATACCACCAAACACCACGGGCCAGGCAATGTAGTTGTAAAAGTTCCATTTCCGTCCTAGGGCCCACGTTAAAAGCACAACCAGCGGTCCGACGAGGAAGAACCAAAGCAGGTTTCCGTAGATCTGACCCGGTGAGAAATTACGGCCTGGACCTAAAGCACCCCAGATGAGGGAGGATGAGTAGGTGACAGTTCCGTGGGGGCAGGTGTATCCGTCGGACTGCGCGGAGGTGCAGACGTTGTCGACGTGTTCGAGGACGCCGATTGTGAGGCCGGATTGGACCAGGGCTCCGACTAAGGTGGCGATTCCTTGGACAAAGAAGACTGTTCGAGGAGGAACGTGGAAGTAGTGGCCAAGCTTTTGGTCGGCAATGAATCTACAATTGTTAGTAAAACTCACAGGATAAATAAAACGAACTGAGACTTACTCTAATCCTTGTGCAACACCGGCATAACCGAGAAACTTGAACGACATATTAGCAATAGGCGTGCCCAAGAAGGCATATCCACCGATAAACTCGGTAATTAGGTTGATCTCATTGGTACTGATGTTGGTTAAGGCCTTGATGATGCCAATTGGCAAGAAATAGACAAGAGGCAACAAAAAGCCTAAAAGTACAGCCCACACAGGCAATCCGGTATGCCAGACTTCGTTGACGATGATACTTAGCACCCACATAAGCAAGGTGATGCTAGCAAACCACCACCATGGGACCTGTCGATAGCCCTCGTTGATACGCGCATGTACATCCTTCTTGCCGTTGCCTTTCCAGATGGTCCATATCTCTTTGCCGTGATAAAGAGCAATATGAACAAAGATTCCAGTCAAATTGGCAAAGGCGATACCATAGGTCAAAGCATAGCCGGCTGGAAGGAACATGGGCGAATAGCTTTCGTATCTCTCGACGTTGACTGTAGCGTCCGCATTCATAATCCTCGATGTGTTGTATGATTTTCCGGTGTTGTCGAATGTGTTGGAACTCATCATGGGCATGTATGCGGAATCCCAGGTATTGGTGTAGTAGAGAATGGGGCAAATCAGCCAGTAAAAAAAGACGAACCCGAATATAACGTTGACGCCAGCCCAGAAAGGAGTCAATAGCGGGTTTCCATTGGCAAAGACAACCTGAGCCCAATCAAAAGTCAAGACGGACATTCCCAGTCCACTCACCTGCCCAAAGAGTTGGTTGACCACAACGTTGTTAGGAACGATCCAGCAGATGAAGCTGAAATAACTCAATGCCTTGAACAAGAATCCAGGCAAGAAATACCAAGCAAACCCAGCCGAAAACACAATAAGGAAGAATTTGCGACGCGATATCGTCCAGCCGTCGGCGAGTGCGTTCGTCTTAGAGTGAAGTGCCATCAAAAGCGCAGAGTTCGACAATACACTAGGCCAGATCATGGCAGCTGGCTGAACGAGCCACCGCTGAAATAAACCCGCAAGACCAAAACCAAAAAGTTGCGTTGCAATCGTGAACAAAATACCAAATCCGGGATTGTTTCCGAGATTGTAGAATTTGACCATTGCTTCGATAACTTGGGTTGCGGAAGCGGATCCGAATGAGACATTGGCCATGATGGTGATGAGAGCATGCTCTTTGACGTTGAAGTGGCGATCCGGGTTCATAATACCGATGGGCATCATGCGAGCCCAGGCGACACCCACAGGGTATGCGAGCAATTGACCAACAAATGCGGAGATGGTGACACTCGGTTGGCGCAAACTGAACAATTGATTCAAAACACTTCCAATCTTTTCAATCATTAACTGATTTCTTGCTCGGCACAAGGCACTCGATATACTCACGATAGTGAACAAAAGACCAATCACCCACATGCGCACTGTTTTTGTAGGCGTCGTCGGGTCATCTTTAGCCAGCACTACGGCGCGGACTTCTGGGTATGGCGAATCATTTGCATCAAAGTCGAGCGTTTTGCGAGCCTCATCATCATCGATAATCATCTCGGTACTGCTAGTGCTGCTGCTGCTGAGATTGCTCTCGTCGGTTGGTGAAGTCGCTTCATGACTTGCGTGTTCCTGAATATTTAAATACAGAAAAACGTCAATCAGGTACATTGTTCTTGTTATTCCCGGCGCGGTACATGCATCGCAAGCTGCGAACTCGTATCTGCATCTGCAAATCACATAACGAAAAGAAAAGCTCGTCATACCTCATCTGCATTGTCCCGTATTCCTTTCTCTTGTGTCCGGGACGTCACAATCGACTGCGAAGCGACTTTCTCGTCCATGTTTAGTCACACAGCTCGTATGTTGTGCGACATCAGAGTTGGTTTCTCGAACTTGCGTTCCCGTCCTCGAGTCTTTACTCCTTGAGTTTTTGTACGTTAAATCCGTAGATACACTAAAACAATTCCATGCGCGGCCGGAGGGTTACAGTCCATCCGCCCGAAAAGCCGGGGACAACAAGAAACAGAACGAGTTGATAAGCACAAACCACACCACTAGGGCATGAACGAGTAATTAGACGATACGCGTAAGAATGCGTCACAGCTCGAATTCTTTGACGAGGTGCGGATTAGTAGCGGTTCTTCTAAAAGGGTGAAGCTGCAGGGAAGAACCAGGATTGTGTTGTTGTTCTAGCCCGAGTACCCCGAGCACGCGGGTGGTGGAAGCCAGGTTCCTCCGTATTAGGCCAAGTCGAGTAGTTACCACAGTTGCGGCGTCCTGTTTGGTACGGTATGGGACGAAAGAACCAGTCGTACGTGTTCGAGACGATACGCTAGTCGACCCACGAGCCTGGGATGGATCTATAAGTGGGTCACGATGCATCTGGATGTGTTCATTGGATCAGACGAAACGTGGACTGGAAAGATCGGCCGACGTTATCAGTATCACCCAATCATGCGCTATTTCCATTGCTACTTTTGCTCCACTTTGGTATCATGCGGGTCATGGCGGGTGGTTGCAGATACATACGTACTAGAGACTTTGCGCACCGGTGGGTACTCAGAGCAGTACAGAGTTCGACGGCCTCAGGCCGGCGGCTTGGTCCTGCAAGTTGACGAGGCCACTAGGCTGCAATAGGCTTAAAAGGGTTTACAACGCTTGTACATAAGGTGGAGGTATTTC
>JACVQZ010000059.1:6233-183982 GCA_019828575.1 Talaromyces thailandensis
TATATTTAATTATATTAATATTAGATATTAAATACTATTAGTTATTCTATAAAGTTATTTCTAGTAGATTATATATTTTTAAAATATTATATTATTTATTTATTATTTTTATTAATAATTATAAAGTATTATTTTAATATCTTATTTATTATTATTTTTAGTAATTATTTAGATTAGCCTAGCTTTTTTTTTTATAAATATTTCTATTAGAACTTTATTCTTTATTAAATTATTTATTAAATTATTTATTTTAATAATTTTTATATTACTATTTTATTTTAATAATATTAAAGATATAGATTCTTATATTAAAAATAAAACTATTAGAATAATATTCTTTAATAATTATAAGATATTTTTTTTATTAAAAAGCTAAAGCTTATAATTTTAGATTTTTTTTATATATTTAATTTTCTTTTAATATATAGAATAGTTAGTATATTCTATTAGATATAATTTAATATAATTTAAGTATCTTATTAGTTAGTCTTTTATAAACTAATATATTAAAATATTATATTCTTTATTACTATATCTTTTATAGATAAGATTATTTTAATATTTTTTTTTTATATATCTATATTTCTAATATTTAAAGTATTGTATTAGAAAAGCTAAAAGATTAAATAATTCTATTTAAAGAATTTTATTATTTATTATAATTCTCTATCTAATAATTCTATTTATGATTATAGAATTATATAAATTAATAAGAAAAAAACTTTAGATTTTATTTTTTTAATATATTTTTTTTTTAAATTTAATTTTAGTAATCTCTAAGTAATCTTTATTATTTTATATATATATTTAATAGATATTCTTTTTTATTTTTTCTTCTAAATAGTTAGCTATAGTAATCTTATAAACTATAATTATATATATTCTTTTTTATATTTTAATTCTTTCTTTAAAGATACTTTCTTATTTATTATAATAATATTCTATATATATTTTAAAGTTTAGAGTATTTATAATTAATATAATATTTTTATTTAAAAAGAATTAGATACTAATAGCTTCTCTAAAACTATTTTTATTAAATTTATAATTAATTTTAATAAGAAAATTCTTAAAAGTCTTTATAATTTTAATTTTAATTAGATTAAATTTTTTAATAAAGATTTCTTAGTTTTTTTTATTAAAGATTAGTTTTAGGCTTAGATTTATCTTTTTTATTAAAATCTTTCTATAAATAAAATTCTTATTTAATATAGATAAGCTACTAAGCTATAATATATTTTATATATATATTTATATTTTCTAAAGTATTAGGATTATATTATTTAATAACTTTATCTTTAAAGATTTATATAAAGTATATAATTTAATTTTTTTTATATTATTAAGCTTAGTATTAATTTCTTATAATAATTTAAAAATATTTATATTTTCTTTAAAATATATATTTTAACTTATTCTATTAGAATACTATTTATTATTTTTAGATAATAGTATAGATAATCTAGATTATAAGATATAATATTTTTTATCTCTAGCACTATTACTGTCGCTTATATAAGCTTTCGGTTTCATAAACATCCTTAGAGGGTAGTTAGATTTAACTTTTTTAAGTCTTTTCCGCGATATAGTATCTGGGGGGTAGGTTCGATAGAGCGCGAAGGGTTTTTATCTTTATAACTATTAATAATAATAATAATAATCTATATAATAAATATTAATAATATAAAAACTCTAAAAAATAGTTTTTTTTTATATATTTTTTTATTAGATAATTATTCTTTATAAAGACTTTATAAAATTATAAATTATAATTATTAATATTATTAAAATTCTATAAAAAGTCTATAAAAGATATATAATTATAAATAATTTTAAAATAAAATTAATTTTAATATAATACTTTAACTAAAACTTATAAAATCTTTTTTTTAATTTATTAAATATAATTTTAAAATATTTTAAAATAGGTTTTTTAAGATTCTTATTTATAATTTTAAATAAATTTATAATATTTTATTTTTTCTCTATTTAATAAATATATTTTTTAGTTTTAAAATATATTTTTATTATAATTATAAAATTAATTTTTTACTATAGCTAGATTAGATTATTAATTTAATAATAACTTAATATTATATTTTTAAATATAATATAAAATATCTTTTTTATAGCTTCTAAGATATAATATCTATAATAAATATAAATATATATAAATATTATATATATAAGATTAAATAATTTTTTAAAATCTTTATATTTTATATTATTAAGAAAAATTTTTTATAGATTTAAAAGATTTAATATTATATATATAGATTATTATAATTTATAATATATATAAAATCTTTATATTACTAGTATATTTAATATCTATATTAATTTATATATTATTCTTATATTAAAGATTATTAGATTATAGATTAAAATAGATATTATTAAAATAAATATTTTCTCTTAGATTTAATCTTACTAAAGTTATTATCTTATTTTTATATTATATTAAATAATTAGAGATAATTTAGAAATATTATTTAATTTAATATAAATAATATATTATTAATTTTCTTTAATATTAATAGTTTAGAGATTATAAATAAAAAATTTAAATATAAGATTAATTTTTAATAAATTAAATATTTTTTTATTTTAAATATATTACTTAATATTATTTTTAATTTATATATAAGATTTAGATTTAGTTAATATTATAATAAAAATTTTTAAAGTTAATTTTCTATATATTATAAAAATATTATTTATTTAGAGTATATTATAGAATTATATTAAAGATTTTTAAAATATAATATTAAAAATATTTTTATTTTATATTATAAAATTATCTTTAAATATTTTTTAGAGATTATTATTATATTATTTAATATAAATCTTAGTATAGCTTTAAATATATTAATTAAGAGTTATAATATTCTTAATTTTAACTAAGATAATAATTATTATTTTAATTATTAATTTAAAGACTTTAGAGTAATCTTTCTAGACTTTTAAAAGTATATTAGTAATAATTTAATACTTAATTTAAAATATTAAAAGAAAGATATTAAATTAATTAAATAAATAATTTAATTTAGAGTAGATATAAAAAAATAATAATTTAATTTAATCTATAGGTCTTACTAATTAGTATTAGTTTATTATAATATTATAATAGAGTAGTTTAATAGCTCTAGAATAGTAAGCTTATTAATATATATATATTTAATAATAAAAGACTAATCTCTAAAACTATAAGAGTCTAGGGAGGATAGCTAGCTATATAGGAGGTTGCTGTATGGGCGCTAGGGGATATATTATCCTGTTCCCGCACGTTTGTGCCTGCTCCTGCACCTGAGGTGCAAGAGCGCTGAACTGTGGCATCAATAATCCGACAATAATATTTGTCTTGGAGAAATTCGATCATCCCATTGAATCTATCAGGACGAATATGCATAGACCTACATTCATTCATATTAACAGTCATAAATACATACGTACTACCAATTCATAACTCATTATACAAAGCCCTAAATGCCAAATCACCACCCCTCCACCTTCGTCATCTTCAAATGCATTCCCTCCTTCGGCTTCGTCGTCACCGCACCTGCAATATGAATCTCCTCCTCCGGTCTCTGCATCTCCATTACAAACCTGCCCACAACCCCAGCGACCGCACACCTCAACTCCGCCCTTGCAAAATCCTTGCCAATACACGACCTCTGCCCATGCAAGAAAGTGATTTGCGCAAAATTTGTAGGCGCGCCACCGTGATGATTAACAATTGAGTTACCTTTTTCGTCTGTGTCGATCCATCGTTCGGGGATGAATTGTTCACCGGTTTCACCCCAGAAATGGGGGCTGCGGTTTATGGCGTAGGGGCATAGGATGATGCGTGTTCCGCGTGGGACGCGGGTGTTGGCGACGGTTGTGTCGCGGATTGCTTCACGGATTGTGGCGGGCACGGTTGGGTAGAGGCGGAGAACTTCTTGACAGACTCCGTTCAGTAAGGGCATGGATTCGAGTTGGTTCCATGTTATGGCGTGTTCGGCGGAGGGAATGGCGGCGTGAATTTCCTCTCGGAGACGAGTTTGAATGTCGGGATGGAGGCAGAGTAGGTAACAGGCCCATGTCAGGGCACTTGCGGTTGTTTCATGCTATCATCACATTAGCCTTCTGTTCCTCTACCGAAATGGAAAAGAACATACTCCCGCGGCCAAAAAAGTTAACATCTGATCCACCAATTCATCATCCGAAAACTCTCCACGCAACATAATCGTGCCGAGAATATCAGCTTCCAATTCCTCTGTATCGACTTTGTGTGATTTGAGTGCCTCACGCTTTTCGCGGACGATGTCATGGCATACAGCGCGCAGAAACCCGGCTTCTTGATCGACGAGCCTATTCAAACGCCAGGGTATGCGGCGGGCAAACCATTGAGGTAGGATAAAGTTGACGCCCAGGAAGATCAGCTTCTCGCGAGACGGCTCTAGAATTGCCAGAAAGCTGTCTGCAACTTTATTCTCCTTGTTGATTAGAGATTGAAAGTCACGTCCCATCGCTACAGGGCCAATGACATCAAGTGTAAGTCGGCTACGTACCAAAGTCAGCCATCATCATTTAGGGCGATGCGAATGGGGTCGTACCTCGCCCAAACAGACATCTCAACCTTTCCCGACCTACTGCTCTCATTCATCCCTTCCATTGGATTTTCTTCCGTCTCCTTTTCTAATTGCTCCAGCAAAATCATAGTCTTCTCCCACATAAGCGTATACAACTTCCTAATATTCTTCACATTGAATGCCGGCGTCAACGCCTTGCGTTGCACCCGATGCGCATTCCCCTCTGACAGGATCAACCCAAACCCTAAAATCCGCGCCAAAAACGCACGCACTTTCCATGGCTTCTCAAAGTCATATGTGTTTGTGCTCATAATATCCAGTAAAGCTTGATGGTTCGTGGCGACGAGATTGCTGCGCTGGAATGTGTCGCGGAGATGGATTAGTCCGTCGTTGGGGATCGTACGCATCCATTCTAGGGGTAGACGGCCGCGAGGGGAGTCCATTATTATGCCCATTTGGCTTGATCTGCCCTTTATCTCCGGTCAGTAACGCTTTTGATAGATCCGGAACATGGGAGGGGGATTACTGGGACTCGCGCAACATGTCGCAATGGGTTCACGCAAAAAGGATAAATCACTAAATCCCAGAACAACTGAAGCGCAAAATTGATTGCAAACAACACCGCAAATAAACCCTTGAATGACCATCCGGAGACATAGCTACTACTTGATAACAGCACGACTGTCTCGGCGACGGAAATCGTGAGGTTCACCGCTAATTCTTCGTTGAAGAGCAACATTTTGTTTGATCTCTGTTACCTATACAAGGGTATCATTATTTCTCTTCGAGTGGATAAAGATAAATTTGAGAAAGACGAAGATGGCATTACACGTAATTAAGAGCTATTTCACAACTCAACTCAGGGATCGACAAGCCTCGGTCCCCAGCTTTTAGCTGGGCAGGCGATAATCGTCATTCAACAATTCTTTCAGAAAGAGTGGGTGGTATCATGATATAGTTGGTGTTTATTATGGTCAATTAAAGGAGCAATATACGGCTGCCTAATGATACCATCTCCTCATTATTGGGAGATGGTATGACTGTTGAGTATACATGTGAACATGACTCAGTACCGTCTGATTCCGTCACGAAGGATTTCATTGGTCAAACTATGGTGTAGACCTAGGGACTAGTGACTGCACTGCGTTTCGGCCACCCCATCCTCAATTGTGCGATCTATATTGGAGTAATATGACCTGTTGCGCCCCTCGATAAGCATCAAACAAACCAGGTCACCTCAATACAATATAAATGTTCGTTGCCTCAGGCTTATGATAATCACATGTGCTCGGAGCCTCGGCTCGTGGAGGATCCACTGGGTCCACTCTTTGATTTCAGTTCGTTCATTTCATTGGTCATGTACTAGACTAAGGTTGATTTAAGCTTAGTATTGCGTTGTGGCGCCCACTAGTCTGAATATGGATTGATTACCATTTATTGGGGAACTATTGGGGAAATGTTGTTCATGCCTTGAAATTAGGTATCTAGATTTTTGCTATAGTATCGCTAATTATGCAGTAATAAGCTCATGGATCGCAATGTAGAGTGTAGTACAAAGGGTAAGGGTATCGACGGGATAATGGTCTAGGAGACCCAGCCGGAGAATGTGGCGAATTTGCCCGGTGGTGGTGGAGGAGGATGAGTGCTCTGAGCAGGAGGCGGTTGAGGTTGTGGTGCTTGAGACTGGTTTTCCGGGGTTTGAGAGTTCTGAGCTTGAGTCAAAGCTTGAGGGCCTGAAGGTTGTGTACTCTGAGGCTGGGTTTTTTGAGTCTGAGATGGTTGAGGTTGATAGCTCTGAGGTTGAGCCTGACTCTGCGGGCCCTGAGGCGGATGGCCCTGAGGCGGATGGCCCTGAGGCGGATGGCCCTGAGGCGGATGGCCCTGAGGCGGATGGCCCTGAGGCGGATGGCCCTGAGGCGGATGGCCCTGAGGTGGATGACCCTGAGGCGGGTAGCCCTGAGGCGGATGGCCCTGCAACGGAGGACCTTGATAATAAGGATAATATGGTGGTCCCGGATACGGGGGGTAATATGGAGCTCCATGAGGTGGAGGAGGCCCCTGATATGGAGGCCCTGGAGTCATGGGACTTCTCCGACCATGACTCATCATGGTCAGAATCTGTTTCAAGACCGTGTTCTGATCACTCAGAATCCCCGTCTGCTGATCCAGCGTCCTTTGCATTTCCTTGAACTTATCTTCCAGGCGATCCAACTGTGCATTCAATGATTGATGATTCTTCTTGAGGAGGTTGGTGGTTGCCATCGAAATGGTTGCTTCGTGGTTGACGAGGCTGCGGATCCTTGATAGTTCTGATATTACTGTTGATTCGAAATCCATTGGGTCGTCATCGTTGTTTCGAGTGCTGTTATCATTTTGAGGGGTAGCAAGGGCAGTAATGTTGGTGTCGGTAATGTCGATTTCAGGAGATGTGGCGTTGTTGTGGTTACTCCCATGCGGAGTACTATGATCGAATATAGAAGGTGATACTTGAGTCTCACCCTGCCGAGTACCCGGTGTCTGCGTACTCATGCCATGAAAGCCTCCCTCCATTTTCTCGAGCTCCTTTAATTCTGCCTCCTTCTCTTTCGCCTTCTGTTCCAACTCATTCTGAACGTCAACCATTTGATCTACCAACAACGTAAACTTCTGCGCCTCACTGAGCACTCTCCTCCCCCCAGCATTCTTCAGAGCTGCACGTCGCGCATCCATCCATCTTGTGACCACCCTTTCGCAAGATCCCGCGCTGTATTGTCGGCCTCCACGTATAGTCTCAAAGCGATTACTGACACGCCGCCAAAAGGCAGTCTTTGTCGAGAATTTGAGTGTGTTTTGGGACTCTACGCAGACTTTTAGAAGCAAGACTTTGTCCTCTTCAGATAAGGCACGACCACGGCTACTGCGTATGGGGGCTGGTGATGCACGATCGGTGGGTGCTGAAGGTGATGGGTTTGTAATTTGTGCTGGGGCTGTAGGCGTAGTTGGTGCTGTTGTGTTTGTACTTGTAGCTAACGCCAAAGCTGCTGTTTGTGCTAGTGCTGGTGACAGTCCTGATGTCGGCATTTCAGATACTCCAGGCATCAAGTTAGCGGTATATCCATTCATCTCCGAGACTCCAGGTCTCTGGACCGGTCCAGCCATCGCCCCGGGCACCGCCCCATTGGCCACTGGTGACGGATTTGCCAATGGTGCAGACACCGCCGGATGCGTAGCTGCCGTTGTATTGCTCTCTGAATCTCTTACGATAGCCCCGGTGGACGTGTTCCCAGGCATCCCAACACTAGTGCCAGGCGCAGTCGCCATACTTGGCCGACCTATACCTAATTGTCCCATACTTTGAGGCCGCCATCTGGGAATCTTGGGTCGCGGCGGGGGACCAATCCCGAATCTGAACGGAGTCAACTCGGTCATTTCTTTCTCAAGGCTGTTCCCCCTCTTCTTCTTTTAACAATTATTGGGAGATGGAACAGAACGGAAAAACAATTCATGACGCGTCAAGGCCAGTGTACACGCTATTACTGTTTAGTACTGGTGTCCTAAAGCTAGACCAAATTGGGCTAGCTCGGCCATCTCGACGCTCCCGCATTTTGACCAATCATTTCGTTTATGTTCGTTCAAGCATTATGAGTGGTTAACCCAGACCTGTGCACTGCAATTTTAGTGTCTACAAAGCGATGAACAGGTTGACTACTACGGACTTGGATCTTGGTATTATCCGGTGTGATCTAGTGAGACTGCACTGCAGTTTAGCATCTACGAGGTATTATCAAAGACATAAAGCTTAATCCGTTCTCCCTCGAAGTGAGAATGAATCCCAGGATTTATGATTGACTAGGCAATTCTTTAAGTATTCAGTGGGCTAGAGAGACTACTTTCCAGCGCCGTGTTGGTTTTTAATGTGGCTTGCCAGCATTAACTGGCTACGAATTTTTGAAACTGAAACCGGTGCACTGCAATTTCAGCGCCTGTAAGGCATTGCAGTCAACTACTTAATGCTTCGTAGACTTTAGAATTACAGTGCAGAGTGAATCTGATAGCCTTTCTGCAATCTGCAGATGCCGGCGCCCGCCCCATTCACTGCAGTATTGGTGCTTATGAAGAATCGAGATACGTAGATACGTACTCTAATTCGATCTATTAGCCCCTACGAGTTGAATGAGGACCTCAAAATGACAAGGCTGGATCCGAAAATGCAGTCTCCGCAGAAAGTAGGTAGGCAATGCTGTAACTAGTCTACAAGCTTCGAAGGACTAAATCAGTAGTTGCACAGAAATAAGAACCAGGTTTTGAATCACAGCAGGTCGTCATGTGCAACCTAGATGTTTGATTCTTTGACCTATCGAAGAATGGTACACTTTAAACGTTGTTTGCAATGTTCAATTCTTGCAATCATCATATATACTTTTCAACTATCTCCTTCAAGTCTTGGTGATCAATAGCCTTGGACACGCCTAAGGGGCCCTCCATAGTCTCTGCCGCCACCAAAGCATTATATATGGCCTCCTCTGTGCTATCTGCTGCCGCTTCAAACAAAGCATTGATAGTGACATCCTGTACAACGCTCACGGTCTGCTCTATGGTGGGCTTCCAAGAAAACTCCGGACTTCTGGGAATCTTTTCAGCAGTGCTAAATGCGAGAAACAAATCCCCTGACGAGTTTGAGCCCCAGCCGCCGACTCGCGACACACCCACAGTGGCTCGCTTTGCAAGGCGTTGAAGTTGTACTGGATGCAAGGGGGCATCTGTGGCGATAACGACAATAATACTGCCATCTTTTGAAGCCAGTCTTTTGTCTTTGTCTTGAGTAGTATTGTTTCCCGCGTTAGAAACCGAACCGTTTCTGGCGTTTTCAGCTTCCTCTCGTTCCATCATGATTCTGCCCACAGGAACACCACCAAAACGCAAGTCTCTTTTAGCGCCAAAGTTTGCCTGGACCAGTGCCGCAACTGTGTACGTCTTCTTTTCACCGAACTCAACACCTTCGATTAAGCGACTTGCGCTACCGGTCCCGGCCTTGAATCCTTGACAGATCATCCCAGTTCCTCCACCAGTGTTTCCTTCCGGAACCCTGTCACTAGATGCGTTATCAATCCCCCTAACCACCATCTCAGGCGTAACAGCCATAGCTGCAATATCATTCAAAAACAAATCACAAGTCTCCGCCACAACAGGTAGTAAGAACCAATCTGCCGGTTTACCATTTTTGGCATATTCGCGAATCGCATATTGATAAATCCCACTATAGCAGGGGCCCACCGAGAAAGAATTTGTGAGCACAATGGGCGAATTGAGGAGACCTGTTTCGTCGAGCCAATGCGAGCCAGTCATTTCGCCGCTGCCATTGAATCGGAAATACCCTGCATAACAAGCATTGTCAAACCAGTCGCGCCGGGGGAGAATGACGGTGACGCCGGTGTTGATGGCGTGGCCACGCTCGGTTTCTGATGCCTTTTTGGTGACGGATTCGGTGTGAACGAGAACACCAGGTACGTCGGTTATGGAGTTTAGAGGTCCTGGTGTGTGTCTGCCTATATGGAGGCTCGGGATGAGAGCGCGAATAGGGCTAGGTGATGTACTCATATTGTCAAATCAAGGCTAACTCGAATGCCCTTCGTGTAGACTTTTTTCACAACAACCCAAGAATCTCCCTCCCTACTATATAAAGTAATCGCGAAGCCGACCAATGATGAGCAAGTATGAGTCATTATGGCTCCGCGAGTCCGCCGAACTCAACGACGCTCCACACCATATAGAAGTACATGTAGGGTGGATTTCCAATCAGATGAACATTATCTGCAGCAAGATTTCTTCTACGGGAATGAAACCTAGACATTATGCTTAACTTGATTCCAGTTCATACCTCTGATTGATCAATTGTATTTATAATTCCATTTCAGCCAATCAAAGCTACTATCACCAAACCCTAAAAACGGTGCAATGTTTTATGGATGAACATGTAATTGTCACAACAACTTCAGGTTGCTGACTTGTATATGACTGAATACGCATAAGTTGCGTGTGACGCTCTTCTTACTCTTTCTTGGCTGAGTACTGGAAGGTTGTGTTGTTCTCGTTGAGGCATCTCCAATCTTCGATCACCGTATGAAAACCAGTCAATTCCGGTGGCCAAGTCCCTGTCGAGCGAGCTACCAAACACGCTTAAGATGAATATGACTGGGACTTGAGCACACACAACCCGACGAATTTATCTCCATCACTTTTTGAGGATTTCAGGGCGGTGTGGCACGTGACCGGCAGAAAGCCAACTTATGTATGGAGAGTTTTCGGTAAACGTCGAATGCAAAAGCCACAATGGCATCCATCAAGATTCTCGACGGCGGGCTGGGAACATCTCTACAAGATAAATATGGGGTAGAATTCAACAGTGCCTCGACCCCGTTGTGGTCGTCTCATATGGTCGTCTCCGATCCTGCTACTCTTCTAGCCTGTCAGCGCGATTTCACCTCCGCCGGTGTTGACGTGCTATTAACTGCCACATATCAAGCGTCAATTGAAGGTTTTGGACGCACAAAAACAGCGGAATTTCCCAATGGAATCCCACGCAGTGCTATCGGACCATTTTTGGAAACTGCAGTAGACGTTGCAGAAAAAGCCAGAGGGGATCGTGAGCAAGTGAAAATTGCATTGAGTCTAGGCCCGTACGGTGCCTGTATGATTCCTGGACAGGAATATAGTGGTAAATACGATGATACCCATAACAATGAATATGCGCTATTTCATTGGCATCTGGACCGGTTGCGTCTGTTTATGGAAGCCAATGGAGACTTGTTGAGCCGCGTGGAGTATGTTGCTTTCGAGACACTTCCTAGGCTAGATGAGATCCGTGCTGTTAGGAGAGCTATGCACACGGCAGGGCTTGCAATTCCGTTCTGGATAGCGTGCGTCTTTCCTGGTACAGAACCAGAATATATGGACACTTTGCCTGACGGGAGTTCAATTGAGGAAATCATTACGGCGGCTCTCACAGCCATGGACAACGGAGTTGCGCCGTGGGGTGTTGGTATAAATTGCACGAAGACACATAAACTGCCATATCTCGTCGAGCGTTTTGGAGATTGTGTATCAAAATTGCTTGCTGGGAACAAAATCCAAAGTATACCTAGCCTTGTGCTTTATCCGGACGGCACCAACGGCGAGGTTTACAACACAACGACGCAGACGTGGGAGAAACCAGAATTGAACACCGAGCAAAGGGTAAGCTTAAATACACTCTCAATCTTTGTGATTCCATTGAGGAGATCATCATTGTGATTTGCTAACCTTGTAGCAGCTCCCATGGGAAACTCAGTTGGCCGATGTGGTGCATAATGCTCAACAGAAAGGCCCTTTCCAATCATTTCTTGTCGGCGGCTGTTGCAAGGCGACACACGATGATATTCAAAGGCTTCGCGAACATATTTCATGATTTCCACGTATGGCGAAACCCGGCCCAGTGGTTTGCACTGCAATTTTGGTGTCTTTAGGTGATTGAGTCACGCTAATAGATGTCTTGCATCTACCAGAAACTTGGATTGCACTGCAGTTTCAGCTTCTTCAAGGCATCTAACGACGCTGGAAGGTGTTCTAAATCTATCACTTGGTCTATACAAATTTTCAAAAAGAATTTTACAAGCCTGTATCCAAAACTAGAACAGGCATCGCACTGCAATTTGAGTACCCACGAGACGTTTGAACCGTTATGACGTCTTCTGATTCGATGCTGATAGAAGTCGAGATTTCTGAGACCACCGAGGCTGTATCCGGAAACGCATTCTTCGGAGTGACTAGGCTTAGGAGTCCGACCGCGGGCCCGTATGCAGTATGAGTTGTCGGTCTGTAATTTACTTGGTTGGACTTTGGAGTTTGTGCAACAGAGCATGCGCTGCAATTTTAGTGTCACCGAGGCACTGAATTATTTTGTGTGAATTCCGATCCGATCTAATCATAAGCCACGTCCGGCATCTGCAAGGCTCTGGGTTTGAGCTGCCTAAACCAATCGTCAGAATCGCACTATAAGTTGATGTCTACAAAGATTTGCTTTACTCTGCATCAATACGTCCCAAGGTATGCTCAGGGCCCAGAGTACTGTGCATTGAAAGACGGCAGTACGTACTCAGATTCAATCTTTAAGCTTAAATCGGATCCAAGATCTTGCAAATCGACAATTATGAGTCTAAATATGTTGTACAATTTTGAACAGACTACGTCTCTACTATAGCATCTGGTATCAGTATCCATCTACTTCAGACCGCTTATCAGTCAGCTGAGTGAGATGCACTGCATTTCTAGTCTCTACGAGGAGTTGCAATTAATATTGAAGTAGAGTGAGTAAGTCATAACGACGCTCAGATTGGGCTGAGTCATTTGCTTCTCACTCGTAAGACCAGCGTAGCGGTTGCATCACCCAGTATCTGATGTTGAGTAGAAAACATCGTAATTGCATTGTTCAAGAGGTTTTATATTACATCTCTACGGACTCGACTTGGAGCTCTAATTACGACTCAAATACACTACCTAATCCGTAATAAGCCCGCAAGGCTGAACCGAAAGGCTGGAGGCCGGAAATGACATTGTAGGAGTTGCCCTGATGACGCTGGTAGCGTTCGACCACTACGTATGTTGCAGACACCAGATCCGGTGGCAAATATCTCGTTGGAACAATTAAGTTGCCCAAAAGGCTGCGCGTATTTATTTGAATTAGTATAATGAAATCTGCAGTAGATATCGGCCGAAGTGAGGCGGCGAGCCCTCGCGCCGTTGCACTGCAATTTTAGTATCTGTGAGGGAAAGGCTGGGAGTTTTACGTGGTAGCACCTACTCTACATATTTCTATCAGCTCAATCTGTGCTGGCCGGTACACTGCACTGTTAGTCCTTTCCGAGATGTTGAGTCACGTTACTGTAACGTAATTTGATGCCCAAACAAGGATCAGTGTCTTCGAACTGACAAGGCTTAGGGAACTGGGCTTTCTTGACTGTGCTACCTGAACTGTGCTACCAGAGTAAAGAAATTGGATGAGCTGCACTGCAATTTTAGTCTCTACGGGGACTTGAATGAGAGAAAGGGTACTCGTCGTTAGCACTGTGTACTGGTA
Organism: Talaromyces thailandensis; assembly: GCA_019828575.1. NCBI lineage: Eukaryota > Fungi > Ascomycota > Eurotiomycetes > Eurotiales > Trichocomaceae > Talaromyces > Talaromyces thailandensis. The sequence goes on from JACVQZ010000059.1 coordinate 19,899, forward strand.
GACATATATGATCCTCTTTGGAATTTCGAGGTCATACGCTCTTCAGGGGCCGCCGGAAGCTGTTCGCATTGCTCATAGCTGTTGCAGCATCTGGTCTTTCTGGCTCGTACCTACGCATTGCATTGCACTGCAATTCTAGTGTCATGAAGGAGGTCGTGGGCTTTATGGACGAAAAGGTCCTGTGCCACTATATAATAGGACTGGCAGCAGTGAGGTCTTAGTGTAGGGCACTAGGTAGGTGATACCGGTAATGTCTATGCAGCCAAGCTCGAGTTTTTGAGTGACGCCCGCACGTAAGCCGGGCGTACAATCTATGCACTGTAATTCTAGTCTCTGGGAGGAAATGACGGTTACGCATTGTGTTGCATATCCATGCTAGAATTACGGTGCCGCACAAACTGCACTGCAATTCTAGTCTCTGAGAGGAAATGATGGTTACGCATTGTGTTGCATATCCATATTTATAATTATATGCCAGAATTACGGTGCCGCACAAACTGCACTGCAATTCTAGTCTCCGGGAGGAAATGACGGTTACGCATTATGTTGCATATCCATACTTATAATTCATGTGCCAGAATTATGGTGCCAGAATTACGGTGACTGCACTGCAATATTAGCGTCTGGAAGGCATTGAGATGGACCACGACATACATTGACCCAATCTCCAAGTAGTACATCGCTGTACTAAGGTCTCGATCTGAAATTACCAACGCAAGTAACTGAAGAGACCCTAACTATGGTGTCAACAGCAGTCTGCTTTTATTCAGTGCAGGTCCAGGTCTGGTTCTGACTTTCCGGATTCCTGAGTTCAACATCATTTCTACCAACGTCCCCTGCACTGTGGCTCGATACTTTAATCATAAGGCCTAAGAAGCTATATTATTACAATGGCCTACCGGGTATACATAATTCTGTTCATTGATGCCTTTGGTCAGTCAAATCTACTCGAAATCAAGAATGGACGCATGACCTTAGCCTGCCTGCACTGCAACTTTGGCATCTACGAGGCATTGAAATCAGCAACGACAAACGCCAAAACCCGAGTACTAATCGTTTTCAACCTCTTGTACAATCCTCTACATAAGTCTTGGATAGGTAGTTATTACTAGTCTAATTGCCAAGTTGGAGTCTTTCAGGTCATACGTAGTACCTCCTTCGCACGCGGCCCAACTTACACTGCAATTCTGGTTTCTTTGAGAGATCAAAAGAGAAGAACATGACTGATGTGCTGGCATCGACCAGATATTTTGCACTTCAGTACATTCTACGCATTTTCTCTAGTACGTCGTAGAAGGCTAGACAGAGCACAAGCCGCCCGGACATGACCATGTTCGCACTACTAGGATGCAAATATTGTATCTATGAGGCATGAGTCTGAAATGGTTGTAATCTGTCTATTCCGAGCACGAATCAATTCTAGAATTTTGAAAGCTAATAAGGCTGAGTCCGAAATATGCGTTGTACGAATCAACCAGCCATGCCGTCGTTGACTATACGGTATCTAGATCTTATCGTGTCACATACATGGATGAAGCAGTGTCTGCCGCTTTTAGAAGCTTGAGAACGAAATGATCCTCTATCAGCTTTCTGTCAAATAAACCTCGTCCGCCCAACAGGAATTAAGAAGTCATCCTTGAGGTTGAGCTTCCAAATACCGAGTTCACTCTAAGTGCCCGCTTTCGCTGTACCTCTGGCTGAGGGACCGATTCACCCGATCCACACTTAATGTCTCGACCGATATGTGAAACAATGGCATTCTGATACTAACTGCCCATAGCCATAATATAGGAGTCCCATGGGTCCCAGGTCGTAGTGTATTTATTGTTCCAGGATATAGACCATGGTCCATTCAAGCATCAGAATTCGTGACCCGCCTGGGGCAGCGTATTTCAAATTGGTAGTCCTGGACTGTGAAATGGTTCTGAGTAATCCCCAACTGGCCTCAGTTGCTAGATGAACGGCGCCCATTCCGTTCGATTGACATCCCCTCCAATCAAAGAGCCCAGGAAAGCGAGTTCGCCACGATCCTATCCACCTAGCATCAAGACGTAAGGTCAAATGGTCATGTCAATCTGAGAGCGGCTTCGTCCTTTACTGGCTCTTCATTTTTCGGGTCTTTGTTTGTTAATACAGCAGTCAGTCATACATTCGGAAATTTCCCTATGGGCTAATTCCGTCGCTTCCCAATATTCGATGAATGAGGGCTATGCACTGCAATTTTAGTATCAGCGAGGCATTTCATTCACACACATAACGTACCCCCTCTGAAGAACGAAATTACGTGGCTCGCCTCATTTCCTTTTTTTTTTTGGAAATTTCTACGAGGATGTGCGGGATTACTGAAGACCTTGAAAAAATCCGAGTCCGAAATATATGTTAAGATGTACGGCACTCTACGTATACAAATGACTGGATCCAAGGTCCACGTCTCAACCTAATTATGCACAGCATTGAGTAATAGAGTTCGAATCATCTATTAGTACTGCAATTCTAGTATCTACGAGGGCATGAACCTACAGACATCATCAATGATGGACAAGTGAATAACTGACAAGGCTGAATCCGAGTATGCATTGAAAAAAACACACCAATATCTAGGTAGGTATCGACAAGACAAACGCTAAAAAAGAATCAAATCGCTGATCGAATGCAAATGCTCGCTAAATCAGAATGCAGGTTCTAGTGTATACTCTAAATATGCAGAAAAGGGGAATCTAGAAAGAGAAAAGGCCAGTTCGCCGTTTCCCGAGTGGATAAATCACCACGGCAGACAGGAACAAACCCACGGTGATGCCGATGGCGACTTGGATCATGCCGAATCCCATCGAATAGATGGAGCTATCGGTCGATGAGGATGTTGAAGAACTAGTAGCGTCGCCAGTGATGTTTGCCCGAATTTCGGACGCGGATTGGACACCCGAAACCAATGAGCCCTGCGAAGCGAGACCGGATGGCACGAGCACAAAAATAGCTGGTAAAATTGCCGTGGCGGCGTGCCCGTGCCATAATCGACTGTAAAGGTTGCCCAAGACGCCGATGGTAAATGCGCCGAGAGTGTTGGCCAATTCTGGATTTGATTCGAGTTTGAGGCTGCTGAAATAGTTCACAACATATCCGGCTTCGGCAATAAGAATCATGACTGGGGCTTGTTTCCATTTGCCTTGGTTGATGATGACGAGGAACATGACGAATAGTGCGACGAAAGGGAATCGTTGAACGTATGGGTTGTCACCGATCAGTTCGCCGGAGCATGTGGTGTTGGGATTTGCTTTTGGGTCCATCAGCCCGTATATCGTCGTTCCGACTGTGATGCCGTATCCAAGAAACAAGGAATAGATAATTGCGTACACCATGCGAATGGATCCAGGAATGATTTGATGAGACTGAAGCTCAAGACTGCTGCTGAGGACGAGAAAACCGGGTAGAATCAGCGCGATAGAAGATTGGGCCATGGACGAAAAACAAAAGTAGTATTGCTGTGCGCCGTCTACTACGCCATTTCGGATACTGCCAAACGCTCGTGCTAGGAAAGATGTGAGGATTGTGGCGAGGACTTCAAATACGTTCGAGTATAAACTGGATCGAGGAGCAAAGACAAGCTGAAGCAATCCCAGCAAGCAGCCGAGAAAGAAGGTGATTGGCATATCGATCGGCCGTGCTTGAAAGGCAAATGGACCGACGGACACAGAAGCGAATCCGTAACATAGCACAAGCAGCCATGTGGGATATTTGGCCGGACGGTTGATCACGTCATCGAGCTCGGTGATCGCTTCGTCGACGGTGATCTTGTCGTGCACCAAGTTTTTGTATATGTTTTGCGTGTCTTCTAACCGTCCCAGGTCCACTCCTTGTGCAACTCGTACCAACTTGACTTCTGTAGTGCGTGTGGCCAAGTCGTCAAAAGACATGATCATTGTGCCTGGCAGATACAAGAATTGGGCGTGCAGATCCAACACCTGTGCAGTCAACGACATGTACTCCTCTAGCCGATGACTCGGAGCGCCAAAGCGCATCATTGCTCGACACAGAGTCATCAGATACCGCTGTCTAGTGATTATCGATGCAATGCGTGCTGCGATATGATCGTTGAATTGTTTCTTGCTCTTTTTGCTTTTGCCATTCTTGGTAGTTCCCATCATTTTCTCCCGCTTGCTAGCCACAGACTTTTTCAAATCGTCCATCGCCATCGGGGCTCCTTGTGTACCGAGGTTTAACCCGGCGCCAACCAACGACATGGTTGATTGATTCGGAGAATGTTTGCTGTACCATTTCACCTTCTTTTTTGGAGTCGTCGCACCACTCAGAGGACTAGTAGCACCACTTTTAGGAGTTGCAGCGCCGCTGTCTGGGGTCTGTGGTGTACTCCGTCCAGAAAACTGATGAGAAGCGTGCAGTTTTAGCAGATACGACAAGACTCCTTCTCCATGTTGAGGGGTTTCGACATCGGTGTCTGATCCAGCTGCACTTGTCACCGACTCTGAAGAATGCATGCGAAAGGGCTTCGGCCTTTTCCTCAACCCAGCATGCAGTCCCACACCACGAAGTGCACGATGCGCCTCGTGGGCAGCATCCTGGTGAACATGCTGCTCATTGTGAGGATTCGCAAGCGGAGGAATATCATCTACCCATTCGGCAGTATTAATAGCTGGCGTCAACGCATCGCCTGGCTCCTCCGGTCTTCCCAGTTTCGTCAACCAATGTCGAGCGCGATCCCGCATAGTCGGCATTCGAGTTAGAACGTTCTTTCCGTCTGCATCGTTGATATCTGACTTGGCGGTTTCGCCTTTTTCAAGATCGGCGCCCATTTCATCTCGCGGGGTGAGATCTGCTTGTGCGTCTTCGCCATATTCTGGAGCGGGCATGTGCTCATCGTGAGAGCGGAATTTGACGCGGATTTCTCGTAGTCGTTCCACGATTTCTTCAGGAGGGATGCCGGGGTCGGGAAATACAACGCTGGATCTGTCGGGGGTTATTTGGCCTTGATCGATTTGTTCGGGGGTGGAGGTGCCGCTCAAGCTGAGCTCGGGGCGAGGTTCGTTGTCCATGACGAAGAAATATCGAGAAAATAAAAATGTTTGATGGTGTTGTCTCTTTGTCTGTTAAGTGCCGGTGTGGTCAGAATGTTCGCGATGATCGGAACAATCACCCCACTAGCCGGCCATTATCAGACGAATGTGTACCTAGATCAGCGCGGAGTGAACACTGAATCAGATGAACCGCTATTGTCAGTCGAAGGCTGATGACAGAGACAATGGATATGGAGAGAAGAAAGAGTGGAAGTGAAGAGGAAGAAGAAAGAATGTCAGTGTAGAAAAAGGACGAAAGAGGAAGGAAAGCATGGCTCGGGGGGGCTGTGGGACCCGCCGTCATATACTTTCCTCCTTCCTTGAACCTTCCATCATATTAAGCGTCGGTAAGCTACCGTAAGTCCTACTACCGGGACGTAGTACGTACTACGTACTATGTATATTGACTCCAGCGGGCGATCTTACCATCCACCACATGGGTCTTACTCGTCGTCTATCCACATGCTCGTACGCAGCAAGCTGACCATCCGCTGAATCCAGACCTCGGATTGCCGAAAGCAGTCAAACCGGTGGTTTTATTGCGTCAGTCTTTCTATCAGCGCTTTGTTATTGGCTGCTGATAAGCCGGGCCGGCCGATGCTCTACTAAATACTAAATAGTAAATACTAAATAGTAAACACTCATGTTCCAGCCCGGATATTCTCATTCATATTATTATTATTATTATTATGATCAATAAAATAGCAGACTTACTTGATTTACTAGTATTGATTGATTGAGAAATGACAGCCCTGTGCATACAGCTACAGCCACTGTCGGCCACCAGATGGGTGCTGGCCTGGTCGACGAAAATTTTCACTTCCCTCTACATTGACCAATCAGAGACTGCGACGCTGTTGTACTTTCACATGTGCCACCACGTCTTAACAAGTTAACATTATCCATCTACTAGTCAATGTAGTCATATAGTAGATCTATTTATATCATCCATTGTTAAGCTACAAACAGAAACATGAAAGATTATTCTAGTCATTCATACATAGTACGTAGACAATTGCACGACCATCTAGACCTGGCAGGCCAGCGTGTGGCGAACAAGCGATGCAACCGTCCACCGGTGACCAAACCCATGGTTCCTCTTCTAGTACCCTCAGCTCGGACATTTTTCTTTTCTCTTTTCTCTTTGTCTGTTCTGTTCCACGCACGCAATTCTCCGACTGCAGTGATAACTCCCCCGAATCGGGTACCAATTCTCCGAATCTTGTATGTGCCTGATCAAGCCGAGCCCGGGCTGATCAGTCTCATGAAACTGATCTAGATTATGCGACTTGAGTCGGGTGACCATACTACTACTACTATGTACTATGTAATATCCACTTCGGGAGTGTCCACTGTCCAGAGCAGAGCTTGGGCTTGATATCCACAACAGCTCGAGACTCTGAACTTCAAACAGTTACTACGTACCTACACAGGATAAACCCTTCTATCAACCCCTTGACTGCTCGATATTCACGACAATACCTTGTCTACTCTCTCGGGCACAAATCCCATTGAACGCTCGGCAAGCCGTCTTGGGCACTCGGGATCGTTTTATCTGGCACGGCATGCCGCCCCCTTTCTTCTTCTAGACTGCGATACATCAACCGATCGACCCACGCAAATATTTTAGGTCGCACGTGCAACGACAACATTTTCCGGACTCTTCTAGATCGGCTCCGTCGTTCTAGCTGTTACTGTTAGTAGTGTTTGCCGTCCGGGTACCAAACTTTTAACAGAGATCGTGTGGGACTATCCGTGCTTTGCATCAACACTCCGTAGATAAGAACTCTTCTAGATGTCGAGGACACGGCAAGCCGGGGCATCAATGGAGAAAAAAAGAAAAGAAAAGAAAAGAAAAGAAAAGAAAGAGTGGAAGAAAAAGCAAATATATGCACATGGTTGCAGGCGAACGACGATTGGATGCGGGTGCGGAAATCTATCTTGAGTGCGACCGGAATACCTACTATGTATTGAGTTTGGGGCTCTATCAAAGCTTTTGTCATTTGACCTCGGAACACTGTACAGTGTACAAAACGCCTGTCTCGGTCTAGATTTCTTCTTTGAGACAGCCAAGTCTTGCACAGTACACTTCTTTGAAGTTCTTTCTTGGACTCGGCAGATCAACCGCACCGGGTGGGAAATGCCTCCGTAGCCCTAAACCCATAACCCTAGCCCTAACCCAACTTCGGAATCAAAGAGGGAGAGATATACGCCAGGCACAAAATGCGATCAGCGCACTGATATGATTATCTTCATACAAACTACTCAGACCCTCTCATAAGCTTTCTCACTACGCTCCAAATTAGGAATCTGATTGGCCCATTGGGCTGACACGGCCACTAGTTTATATTATATAGGTAAGCCTGTCTTGGCGCCCCCCTGCGCGCTGAGATGGGCAACCTCGACTCCGTACTGAGATATCGTTTACTGAAGCTCTGATTGTCACGGAGGTACGGTACTCCGTACATATAGTAAATATAGCCTGCCCAGCAGAGGCTCGATTGAAATATCCAAGTCTTCATTTTCTATTCTTTTTCTTTTGGTGTCGGCACAACTGCACTCCCTGACCAGACGAGAGTTGCTCTCCCCGGCTCCCCTGCAAAACACCTCGCTCGCGCCCCATGCTGAGCATATTGCAGCTGCTTGTCCTCGGTGCGCTGGTCGCTGGAGGCTACTTGATCCTAGGTCGAAAACATGGACACGATCATCGTGAACCGGCGCCAGTGCCCGGCACGATCCCTATCCCTTGGATCGGCCACCTCATCGGCATGCTGCAACATGGCACTGGATATTTCGCAATCCTAACGTAGGTGCTTAGCCTCACTTATCTCCACTCCGCAATCTCAGGAACAAACAAACCCAAGTTGATCTTTACTGAGTCGTGCTCTTCTATTAACGCAGTGAAAAACACTCCCCCATGCACCCCATCTTCACTGTCGACCTGTTCTTTACCAAATTCTACCTCGTCACCTCCCCAGCCCTCTTGCTTGTCGTCCAACGTACAAACAAGACTCTCAGCTTCGACCCCTTCGTCTCCTTCATGGCAGATAAGGTCGCTGGAATCCGTGGTGCGTCGCTCGAGATTTTGCGTGAGAAGCAGAATGGCGGACAGGGCGGCAACCAGGCGATTCTCAACGCGATGCATTCGAAGATGACAGGCGCACCGCTGGACCGGCTCAACGAGGAGATGGTTTCCCTCCTGAGCCCGCTTGTCGATGAGCTTGCGCAGAGCGGATCGGCGGACTTGTATGAGTGGTGCACATATGCGATTACAGCAGCCACGACAGGCGCCATTTACGGCAAGTTGAATCCGTATGCTGAGAAAGAGGTCGCGGATGCTTTCTGGTATTCCCTGTCCTAATCGTGCTACGCCAGGATAGGGACTCGTCGGCATACTAATTATTTCATGCAGGTTACTTGAAAACAATCTCAGCCCGCTTCTCCCGGGCATTCTCCCCAGTCTGACGGCCCGATCAGCCCACAACGGCCGGGAAACCTGCGTTGCCGCGTTCAAGCAGTTTTTCCTGAACAACGGGCCAGAACAAGCATCAGAGATCATCCAGGCGCGGTATCAAGTAATGTGTGAGCTTGATTTGGACCTCGAAGTAAAAGCACGGGCGGAATCCACGCTCGCGTTCGGACTTTTGTCAAATACCGTCCCCGCTGCGTTCTGGATCATATACGACCTATACTCGCGACCGGACCTGCTAGTCGAGATCCGTGAGGAGGTGAGCAAGAATGCGGTTCGTGTTGAGGAGACACAAGGCAAAAACAAGAAGTGCATAGTCAGTATCCCCGCACTCCGCGAAGACTGCCCCCTCTTCTTGTCCACCTACCAAGAGATCCTGCGGTACCGAACGACAGCCTCGCCCATGCGCTTTGTCACGGAAGACACCCTCCTCGCCGACAAATACCTCCTGAAGAAGGACAATATTATTAGTATCCCGGGATGGTCAATGGCCATGAACCCGAGCGTGTGGGGGCGCGACGCAACGTGCTTTAACCCGCGCCGCTTCCTCAAGCCCGTATCATCTGCATCATCATCATCATCATCATCATCATCAGCTACCGACAGCAGTAGCAACCCACGCCGCACGGGCGGGTTCATGTCTTTTGGCGTATCACCGGTCATCTGTCCCGGCCGCCACTTTGCAAGCTCCGAGATCATGGGCATTGTCACGATGATTTTGCTGAGGGTGGATCTTGTTCCTGAGAGCGCGGACGGGGAGTGGAGGAAGCCTGAACTGAATCCGAGAGCAATTGCGTCGATTATGAGTCCGCTCAAAGGCAAGTTCCCGGTCAGGGTCAAGCCGAGGGAGGAGTATGAGGGTGTTGAGTGGGGATGTGAGGCGAAGGAAGGGACGGGGTTATTTAATTTGATGATTGGATGAATATCATCATCATCATCATATCATCACGTTGATTAGACTAGACTAGAACCTCGCGTGATGCTAGGTCTCCTTATCCTCTTCTTTCTTCCTTGGTTAACTTCAGATGTCGGTCCTGGAACAAAAGCTTTCGAGTACATGAGATTACATAATATAGGCCTTGCTATGTCAAGCTGGGAATAGATGCTTCAATTTCATGGCTCATGAACCGGCCAACTTTCAAGTCATATATATAGCTGTCTTATGAAGTAATTTTTGTAAGACTCTCTTGTCCGACCCAAATGTATCCATCGTCTAGCATGGAGCTTCTGCACCGCCTGTCCGACGTGCCAAAGTATAGATTTTCGTGCTTTGAGCGGAAGGTCCTGGTTCTTCTGCACCAAAGGAAAACAAATTTATCTGTAAAGTACTCATATATGAGTGTTCGAGCATCCTCGTTTATGTCAATGTGTGTTCGAAGTTGAATGGTATCTGCAAACTCGCGGTTGAGGGTTATGGAATGTTCGAATATTGACTCGGATACAGGATTTAGCACATAGGGCTGGTTTTTCGCAGCTGATACATATTCATCACTCTATGAATAAATGGGATACTTATGACTTGTTACTGAGGTGACTGGCACTTACTGCGCAAGGTAGATGTTGAGCTCCGGCCTCATCCTGTTAGCTTTGAGTACTTTGTCTTTGATGTAAATAGGCATCCAGCTTCTAAGCCCAACGATCAACCGCGTCGCTCGATCTACTCCTATTGCAATGACGGTTTGAGATGCTTTCACGGCCTTGAAGTCAGCAACGGCCAACGACGAATTGTGATATTATGTATATATAGGCAATACACCTAACCACCATCCTCATACACAGGCCCAGTCGGTCCCCAAATCACAATCCTCTTTCCTCTCTTGTCATCACTCCGATACCCTCTCCTCTTCGCTCTATGACCAGAGCAACAGCAACAACAGTAAACTATCAAAGAGTATAGCCATCGAGTCAACCAGAACTTGGACGACCACTTCAGAAACCCCATCTTCCGGCCCCCTCCTTCTTTCCCATCCGCCATGTTGAGTAGCGTGGAGTTTCGATGACGTATATTGTAGATTATCCAGGAGACGAGCACGACGACGCAATAACATACCAACAGAGACAAAATCTCAGTACAAACCAGCACCGACAAAAACTCGACCAGATTGACGTATAAGGCGAACGTAGCCATCAATATCGGCGCCAAAACAGACAGAAGCATGGATCGTAACCAGTACGTCCTCGACGGCACCTCTGCATTGCGAAATGTAATCCTAATATCCCACAACGACGAATGCGACAGATGAGGCCGCCTCACTTCATCGACAAACGACGCCAACAACCCTCCTGAATAATGCTGCTCACTTCTGAAAATATTCTTCACCAACTTCGGCGCATTCTCGCCATTTCTCGGTGGCATTACAGGCTCGAAATTCAGATTCCTCTCGACCTGCCACTTTTCGTACCGCAGTCTCAACCACTCAGTCACAGGCGCCGATTTCCAAATCTCGACAACGACCGAATTGTCGTTGGCTGTGAGTTGGCGCGCAATGAGCCTGATGTCCATATCGTACGTGTACCCGTGCATCTGGTTATGGAACCACGCTGCATCTGCGGTGGTGAACCAGGGAAGATTGATTATGTGGTCGCGCCCACCGGCGTCGACTTGCACGGTGATCGTGTCGCTGATGTATACCGTCTCATCTTTGCCGTCGTCCTCAGACAGGAAGATAAGCAGATCGTCTGTTTTGACGGCCTCGTTGCGCATCATGCCATCCCGGACTTTGAGTGCCGCATCCGTCAGATTAAGCCTCGTCTTGAGGTCACGACCAATCCCAAGGACCAGCGCATTACTCTCAGCCACGAATTTCCAGTCAGCGAGTACATGCGTGACATCACTGCTCGGCATGCCCCTTACTCTAGCCCATTGCCTCTGCGAACCAGGGTAGAGCGCATTGGGCTCCTCGATAGTGACGGAAGCAGCTTCAAACGACTTGTCCCATGGATACACTGTATGCAGCAATTGGCCAGCTTTCAAAGTGTCTGAGATGTATTGATTAGTGTAGGCGGATGAGATGCGCACTGAAGGAAGAAAGGCCCAGAGGCCGATGAGGCTGAGATAGGAGTAGAGGAGGAGTTTGAGGGTACGGGAAAGGGTGGATATTAGTCTGGGCATTGCCTCCCTGTTTTTGGCTGTGGTGTAATTAAAGAAAGCGAAGTGGTTTAACGAGTGGATGCATGCGAGTGCATGTCTTGATTATTTTATTCGATCATTGATTTGTTTGGTTTTTGAGGATGAAGTCAAATGCGTGTTTTGACGTCGTCGATGGACTCGATGGATCAAGATGATTTTAGCCTTGTTGCCTTGCCGCCTAGCCAATCAGAGTGCGATATTTGCCCCTTTCTATAGTGTAATCCAGAAAGTATTTCATATTCATAGATGTTCAAATTGTAAAGATCAGCCTGCATATTTACACATGAAAAGAAATATACTAAATTTCCCGCAACTAAATAACCAGATCAAACGACCGCAGTCTGATCATAGTACAAATCGCAAGAATGAGGGTGCTGCAAGCAGTACTTGGGCACCAACGGCGCAGCCTGCACACCATTCGCAACAAGATACTCTCTGAAATTGAGGATTCGCTGCGTCATATACGTCGTCCTCTTATCTCCCGTCTTGGGATCCTTGTTTCCGGACCACACCAACTCCGCCAACGCCGCAGCACGAGGCCACATCTTACCGGAAATGACGGTATCGTCGACCTGCTCGGACCACAACGGCGCAACAGCACCCTTGACGTGCGCGGCTTGAGCATCCGTCAAATTGGTCGTAAAGTCGTAGTCGTAGATTCGTTGCCAGGTCTTGTAAGGAGCGCACCAGCTACCGCCGTTGCCTTGCCAGTTGAAGTTTGCCAGGCCGTCGACGGCGTCCGGGTTGACCATTACGTCGTAGCGGGGGTCGTTGGTGACGAACCCTCCGTAACCACAGTCAAGGTACATGAAGTCTGAAGAAGAGACGAGAACGTCGTAGCCCAAGTCGGTGAGGTTGTTGATGTTGGTGAGACCGTTGTTCCAGGACTGAACGAGTAGGCCCTCTGTCGACACGTTGGGTGCGTGGGGATTGTTGATGACCAGATCCTCCCAGATGACGAGCTTGCGGTTCTTGATCTTCTTGAAAATGGGGAATGCGTGATCAACCCAGTACTGCGTGACGTCGTTGTACGTACGACTAGGGTCTGCGGCGAGATAATCAGAGACATAAGTACTGAAATTGTAGCAGCCAGTCTGCAACTCATCGCCACCGACGTGGAAAAAGTTATCCGTGAAGATACCGGAAAGCTCGTTATACACTTTCTCCACAACGCCATAGGTCTTGTTGTTCAAGGGGTCGAGTTGGCCGGGCGTAGGCTCAACGGCAGTGTGGTAAGCCCAATTGTCATTCGACCACCAAGAATGCGCACACGCGACAATGCTGGGATCAACCTGCTGCCAGCCCGCGGCCGAGTGGCCGGGCATATCAACCTCAGGCACGACACGCACCGCACGCGCACGCGCATACTCGATAATGTCCTTGATATCCTCGTGCGAGTACGTCTGCGACGGCGAATAAGCATCCTTCGTCATCTGCGGGTATGTGCTGATATGCACCGGCCACGACTGCGAATCGTCCAAATGCCAATGCAGGATGTTGAGTTTCGACAAGGCCATTCCATCGATCTGTTCCTTGATCTTGGTGGTCGTAATGAAATTTCGACCCGTGTCGATCATGATACCGCGCCAGGCGTACAACGGCGAGTCTTCGATGTTGACGGGCTGCTCGATAATCAAACCGTTGTCTTGGTAGATCACGAGTTGTTGCAGAGTCGTGAAGGCGTGTAGGGCGCCCCAGGTGGTGTTGGCAGTAATCTCAAGTGTGGACGAGCCCGAGTCGAGGACAAGGGTGTACGACTCATCGACCTCAGCTTGCAAATCCGCATTGGGATCAGAGACGGTAACCGTCACAGACTTCAAGGTTGCCCCTGAATGGCCGCGTTTCTGGCTCTTGACCGCCACAGCTGCCGAAGACGACGGTAAAGGCGTTGAGGGAGTAGACGACGACGTCGCCGCGGCGGTCGGGAAGGGTTCGTACGACGCGATGGGGGCCTCGGTGGCCTGGGGCACCCATTTCAACTGCTTGATGCTCGTCCAGGCGCGCTCCCAGGCGTCGCTGATAATGGCGTTCTTGGGGAGCTTGACATTCACGTTGTGCGGCACGGAGATGGGACCTGAAGTGCCCCAAGTGATCGACCGCGGTGCGGGGAGAGGGTTGACAGCCACGCCAGCCACTGCTGAGGCCAGACAGCCCACTGTTACCAGGCTGACACGCATGTTACTAGGTGCGTGTAGAAAATAATATGGAAAAAGGATAAAGGAGCGTGAGAGTACAGACAGAAAAGCAGAAAACGAGAAAGCGACGAGGAAACACACCGAATATATACTACATCCCTGGGTCGATCAACACTACCGTAAGTAGTACATGCTACGTCGTGGTCGGAGCATACCGCACAGCGCCAAAGGATCGTCCAGCAAATTGCTTGATTGACAACCTGACCAGCTGCAGTCCCACAGTCGAGGGCTAAAACGAGGATGAACAAGCATAACTCGAGATGGAAGCAAGGGCTGATTTGTTTGAGCTTTGAGTCGGTAGAATGCCAGTCTAGACTAGTCTGTGCTAGCAAACAAGCCAGAGATCCACTCGATAGAATTAAAAAATAAAATTGATTAACGTTTCTTTCGATCGGTCGGTCCATTTGAGTCGAGTCAGTCGCCTGTTGGATGTGTGGTTAATTTGATGCAACGCGGAGATAGATACATTGGAGAGCAAATGTAACTATTCATACATGCGCCATACTCTTCGACGTCTGTGTTTTCGAACTGCGTACCTAGGAACAGTCTGGGATTGCCAAGCACCAGATCGGTACCTGAATAGCTTTGGGGCCGTCCCTAACTACGTAAATACTTTAAGTTACCATAAGTTAACTAACTTAAGTAACATGTCTAGCTATTAATAATAACCAAGTCATCTGGGGGCCATGCCCTAACTCTCTCCGTCCAGAAACAAAGCTCTCTATTCTTATCTCTCCTAAACGGTCAAGGTGAAGACAAGATGAAGACAGTTTCATCTTTATTACTTCATTTCCTCTAACTACCACTACTACCAACCCCTCAATCAACTGACTGTACAAAGCGAGTGTCACCATACCATTCTCCGCAATCATGTCTATCAATCCGCAAACTCTATCGTCTCTACACAACATGCAGATAGAGATTAGAGGTGCTACTCAGGATTGACGTTACATCAGCCCTGAGCTTCATAATAATGAGGCTAGTTTAGTTGTTCTTTCAGTTCTAGAATTTACGTTCAGTCTCGTGCAGTGAACTCGTGACTCGTGAGCTTCGTCTGTGGAGTGCCTAGGTACCTATGGATGTAACCTTATCGACGGCTATGGTGCCTATGCATCTTATCACTGCTCATCTTCAGGGTTACCACGTTGACATGCAGGCTACGTGCTTAGCATACTCATATACCATGTATTAATTATGTATTATGTTTAATATAATATATTCAACCATATCTAACAAGGCCAAGGTCTGCGTAAGTCCATGTGGTAGACGGCTAAAACTCAAACTCGCGCCGGAACACATCCACATCCATCCCCGACACAACCATATCCGCCAAATCACGTCTCCCCATCGACGTAAACACCCTCCTCAACGTATCATACAAATTCGTGCTCTGGTTCTGACTAATATGAATCATGCGCTCCAACTCTGCGTCGTCAATACCGTCAACACCCTCGACGATTTCGCGTGCCTTTTCGCGTCCTTGTTGCTCGACGACTTTGTGCATTGCCAGTGCTCCCAGTAAGTGTTGCGCCGCTTCGGGGTAGCAGCCGATGTTAATGCAAGAGACACCTAAATTGTAGCGCGCGCGGACGAAATTCGGGTTGATGGTTAGGGCTTTTTCGTAGGCTTCGATTGCTTCTTCGGAGCGCCCTGAGTTGGCGAGCGTGGCGCCGAGACGATTCCAGAGGAGATGGACTTGTTCTTGTTGGTTGGAGGTGCCGGATTCCGTCGAGGCGAGGGCTGCTGAAAAACAATCAACAGCTTTGTCGTATTCTTCGGCGCAGTAGAAGAGTACGCCCAGGCCGACTTGGACGTCTGGGTCCATGTGTTCGCCTGAAGGGGAGAGTTGTGCTGCTTGGATGAACAGGTCCGTCACTTTATCGTGCAGTAGCTGTCTATCGGTAAATCCGACATCGGTATCCGTAGAAAGATCATTGGGACTGATGATTTGAGGATATTTCACCGAGAGCCATCGCTCCAGTGTCCGGTATGCCGTCGAATCGTAGCCTTCATTTGTATATGACACCGCCAAACCCATAAGAGCGTCGAGATTGTTCGGGTCTAATTTCAACGCTTGTTCCAACGCCCGCAACGCCGGATTCTCCTTCTCGTTCTGTGCCTGCGCAGATCCGAGCATGGTCCAGGCCTGTACATGTTGAGGGTCCTTCTGCACCGCAGCCTCAAATGCCAGTGCAGCCAGTGACAGGTTCCCACCTTCCTGCATAATCTTCATTCCTTCTTCGAACGGGTTACCCACAGCCCTGAACATGTTATCCTCTTCGAATAGATAGTCTCCCAATTGCGGGTCGCGGAATCGTGTGTTTAGACTATCGAACCCTTCCCAGCCATTCGTATCACCCAAATGTAAATTCGCAACTTCCTCAAAATCATCTTCCACCAATTGTCTAGATGCCGCACTTTCAGCCTGAGCACTTTGCCACACACGTTCAAATTCTTCAAATCCTTCCTGGTTCTGAAAGGGGGAGGAGTCGTCGAGTACTGACCTGTCCAGATCATTGAGTTCCGCTTCCATAGCCTGATTCGCCTGATCATCAAACGCCTCCTGCCCAGCGGCATCCATTTCGGCAAATTGCGCTTCCCAGTTTTCGTCGTCCAACTCCACCATTCGCCCTTTGCCCTTGCCGTCCTGTTGCTGCACTGAAGGCTGTTGTTGCTGTTGCTGCATGGGCATATACGATGGGCCCATCATACCCATAGCGCCCATTCCGCCCATCGCACCCATATATCCACTCATCATCGGCCGCTGGTATCCACTCATCATGGGCGACTGCGCCGACTGCGCGATGGGGCTCGCTGTGCGGTGTTGTTGTTGAAAACGAGAGAACTCCGCCGCTGAGAATCCGGGTCCTCGACTATCGAGTGCAGCAGGAGCGGCGTTGGGGCCTTGAAAGGCGGCTTCCATACGTGCTTGTTCACCATCGAATTCGGCTGCCCAACCCGGTGATCCTGTGCGTTGGGGGGCGTGTTGCATAGATTCGATTTCGCGGCGCATTTGCTCCATGGCGAAGGGTTGGACGGGGGCTTGGTGTGGGAGGTGGCCTGGTTGTTGCATGAATTCGTCCATCATCTAGAAAGACAGTCAGCAGCCAGCAATATCTTTATCAAGTGTAGCGATCGTACCTGATCACCAGGTCCTGCCATTCCCCTAGATCGCATACTCTCTTGCATCCCCGGCGCCCTCCCAACCAGTCGATCTCGCTGTAAAGACTTGTCATCTTGGACATGTTTCGTGAACTGCGTCAACGGATTGCCGGCGGTCGAGCACTCGGCGCCACCGAGAAAGGACATGGCGGAGGTTGTTGAATATCAAATCTGATCAAAAACAAATCACGCAGTCTATCGCAGTGACCACCTATTCTGCCTCCTCTGCAGATGTCGAATCGAGCAAAACGGTCTATCAAAGCTGTAGTCGATGAAGCGATTCACGAGGTTATCAGATGGGTTACTAAGCGCTCCGGTCGAGAATGGTATCGGCGTGGGGTAAAACTGGGCCGAGCCGCGGCTGGTTTCAGGCTGTATAATGTATATGAAGAGCGCAAAAGATCATGTCATGCAAGTTCGTCAAAGAGTGTTTGAAGAAAATTGAAATATGTTCTCATGTTGGTAATAAGAATTAAAGGTGCTCGCCGTGATTTGTTTCGGCAACTGTCGACCTCCGCCACCGAGGCCGGCCGCGCCGAGGTTCTTTCCAGAGAGATCACGTGTTTAGCTACTATACACAAGCAACAAGGGATAGATTGATACTGAAAGGAGATCATACTTTACTCGTCACAGATAACTCCGTTAGATCAGAAATGCAAGACAATAATATACAATAAAGCTAATTGATACATGTGTGGAAAAGGAACCCATCCAGCCGTATAAGGCACATAGTAAAAGTCAACATAGAAAATCACAAATCATCTCCAATTATTAGCCTCAAAACGCCCCCAACGCGCGGTATTTGCAAGTTTTGATGAGGATCAGAGAAGCTGTATAAAGTGGATGAATTTTCTATCGCATCAATGTCAAGCTCGGTTCTGGACTTATTGCTCATCACCTTCAGAGGTATTCTCTGTCTGTGGGCGGGTGGCCCGCTTAATGCCACGACTGAAGTCAACCTTCAAGCGACGACCGTGGGGTGCCTTGCCGCTTAGTATCTCAAGAGCAGCCTGAGCACTGGGGATGTCAAGGAAGTCGGCGTGAGCGAATCCCCTGGGGTTACCAGTCTGGCGATCAACAGCAACACGGACTTCAATGACGTTGCGAACGCTCTTGAAAATTTCATTGAGTTCCCGGTCCGTAAGGTCGTAGGCCAAATTACCAACGTAGAGGCTTCTTGTCGGTTGTCCAAGCTCACGGGTTTTTCGATTTTCGCCAGGTCCTGCAGCGGTGAACTGAACGAGTACCCGACGACCTTCGAAAATCTGTTGATTCATCTCGTCAACGGCACGTTGGGCGGCTTCTGTGGAGTCAAATGTAACGTATCCGAATCTTATCATGTCGTCAGTATCATGCCGACATCAAAAAGTACTCTAGGCCTGTACAACTAACCCTTTACTCAAACCACGAGCATCAGATATGATAATCGACTTCTCAACGACACCATACTCTGACATCCTGACCTTCAGATCCTGTGCAGTGATATCGAAGAACAAGTTTCCAACGTAGACAGTTGGTGATGGGGTAAGGTTATCGAATCGTTTGACGGCTTTTTTGGAGAACATCTGCGGTTTGGTAGCATCCACCTCCCCGACTGTAGCACCTCGAGCGGCCGCAGTCTCATTCAAAACAGCGCCTTGCTCTGTAGACTCGATCTCAGCCTCGACCGCAGTCTCATTCAAAACAGCGCCTTGCTCTGTAGACTCGATCTCAGCCTCGACCGCAGTCTCATTCGAAACAGCGCCTTGTTCTGTAGACTCGATCTCGGCCTCGACAGCAGTTGCCTCCACAGTGGAACCTTGCTCTTTTGCTGCTTCCATGGCAGCAGATTCAAGGGCCGCTTCGAGGGAAGCATCGGCGTTTTCAGCTTTGGTCTCTGCCTTTTCGGCAGCAATCTTGGCGGCTTCGTCGCTGTTCCATCGTCGCTGGATTTGCTGAAATGCGGAGGCACTGGAAGTAGCAGCTGGGCGAGTGAATGCGCTGGATTGCGTGGCAATTGATCGTGACCGAGCACTGAGGAAAGAGGTGTTGGGTCTGACAGACAAGAGCCGGCGAGCGGCAGGGCGAAGAGCAGAATACCTGATGAACAAGGACAGAAGTGTGAGCAAATGCGATCAAGTGGCTATAGCAGGGCAAAAATTCAAACTTACATTGTGAATGATTGACTGAAAAATCAAAGAATAAGGCAATTAGTAAATGTCGTCAAAGAAACAACCTAAAGGTGGATGAAGATAACAATGAATTAAATAGAAAGAAAGGAGTCTGAATGATAGAGAATGAAGGATGAAGGTTTGCAGTCCAAATAATTTTCCAGAATCTCCGCTAGCGCCGGCGGAGCTGGTTGGTTGACTCGTGACGTATCACGTGATGGGGCTCAATGTTTATCCCTGACCTCGACACCTTCCTCGTTTGCTTTTTGGACCTCACATTTCATGAGCATTTCGTTCGGGAAGAAATTGACTCTATCTGTAGGATATGGTGATTGTTTCAGATTTAGCATCACTATCAAAAGGACGGGGGCCGTTCGTCTGGGACGTTTATCATC
The DNA here is from genome assembly GCA_019828575.1 of Talaromyces thailandensis. Classification (NCBI taxonomy): domain Eukaryota; kingdom Fungi; phylum Ascomycota; class Eurotiomycetes; order Eurotiales; family Trichocomaceae; genus Talaromyces; species Talaromyces thailandensis. Next base: position 39,469 of record JACVQZ010000059.1, read on the forward strand.
TTGAATCAAAGACGACATCCGAAGCTCAGATGGTGCAAGCTCAGATGGTACAAGCTCAGAAAAAGGCTTGAAAGACAACAAAAACCCAGGAGACGACTCATCCGAAGAATGATTCCAGCTCCGAAGATGACACGACGATACAAGCTTGGATGGCACTACTTTGAACAGAACGGGGTTGAGAGACAGGATCGACGCAGGAGATGATAACTACAAGCTCCGATGACGACTCTAGCTTAGGATCCGGCACGGTATATCACATCATCCCAACCTCTGAACTCGGGTTCATACCAAACATCCCACCAAACATCGAAGAAGACGAAGAAGACGGCTTCTACTACGACTCCGACGGAAACTACCGCCGTCTACGCACTAACCTCGACACCCCATCTCCAACACTCAGCGTCCACAGTAACCCTGACGTCGCAGAAATGAGCCCCAAACAACCACCTCCGCGACCTCCTCGCTACTTCCATCTTCTGACCACCTTTGACGACCACCACCTGGACCGCAGAGCATGGAGCCAAGCTCTCGATCAAGTCCCGGGGTCCCGCGAGCTTCTGAGTACGGGGCCATTAGCATGTCTCATCGATGGCCCTGAGCTCGTGGGTATGCAAGAAGGGGAAGAGTGGGAACTTGAGCAACGTGGGGCTGGGCCGTAAAAATCGTTGCGAATTGTCACAGAATAAGACTCCCTGATTGTGGGAGTCACTTCGAATATCAACCAGAAACTTTTAAGGTACATATAGATAACATCATCTATGTTTTTAGGTGAATCTTTTCGGGGTATATAGAACTATAGATTCGGATGTACATTATAACATAGACTATGAATAGATTTAATTCATAAGAGTACTACGTAGTTATAAAACGCAAATACAGCACAGATACCTAGTATACATACATGGTGGGACAACCGCAGAAGCATGGAGGAGAGTTTTGCATTTCACCACTTTACACAGGACATGAACAATCATTTTCTTCGTCCCCAAGCGCTCATCAATTTACCGAGACTCCATAAGCGGAAAAAATAATCTTAACGAGGGCGGGAGACTTGTATATATTTAAAAAAAGGGTATCACAAAGGAGAGGAAAGAGGGATAGTTCGGCGTCATCATAAATCCAGTTAACATTGAAGAGATTTCTTTCTTTGTGGATGAGGGGGTTCGAATTAATCCATTTTATTCCCGTTCGGCCCTGCCATGAAAAACGATGGATTCGCCGAATCGTAGGTCATACCCGTATCCGAGGGAAGGACACCCGGCATTCGTATTCTGTTGCGGATGTTGTCTATTGATGATGCGTTTCTGTTACTCGTTGTTCCTGGCGTGCCGCCGTTTGTGCCGGTGCCGGTAGTTGTGCTGGTGGATGGGGTTGGTTGGCCGCCTGACGAAGAAGATGGCATGGGGGAGATCATTTGAGAGGGCATGTCGAACATGGGCCAGAGGGGGTTGGTGTTGTTGTTGTTGTTGTTGCTGTCGAGGGTCGTGTTGCCTATGTAGCTGTCCCAGGCGTTCTGTGAAAAACAAGTTAGTTGATATGCGGAAGATGGAAGGGTTTTGAGGGATAGGGAACGAACCCAGTCGAGTTGCATGTCGGGCATTTGACCGAGCATGTTGAATGGTGACGAAAAGCCCATATCTGCGGCTCCTCCAGCGAGAGCTGATGGCGACAGGACCGAGTCCGTGTTTTTGAACGGATCTGTAAACCCGGTTCCCGTGTCTTGCGGGCTCATGCCGCTACTCAATAGTCCCAAGGTCATCGCAGCACTCTGCTTTTCATCAGGAACTTCGAGCATGGCTGAACTGCCGTTCATGTCGGTCGAAGGGGGCGGCGTCACATTCAATTTCTCAAGCATGACGGTCATCATTCCTGCGGCTTTCCATGATTCCATCGACTCATCGCTCTGATCCCGCCAGATATCTCTTGCTTGTTGGATAGCGGCAAGCATTTCTTCGCGACGTTCTCGGCCCCAGATGTAGACATCTCCGGATGGTCGTCCGGCTGCCTGCAGCTGCAATCCCTGATAGAGGTCGAGACATATCACTGTCGCAGAAAGCAGGTAGTTGTTGTTGTTGATGGAGTTGTCTCGAATTTTGCTCAGGAGACGACCGCCTGGCAACTTTTGGTTGTAGAAAATGGCCTGGAAACGCAAGAGCTCCATTGACGAATCGATACATGTTCGGCGCGAATGAGTGAATCGAGGGTTTTCTCGGGCACGACCGATATATCTTCGGTGCAGGACGACCTGTGCCTTGTGGTAGATGCTCTCAACCTGCTTGGGTTAGTACAGCAATTTGACACAGGGAAAGAAGCCGACGTACATAATATCTCATCATAATCGAATCAGTAGACTCTATCGTACACTCTTCAAACGGAAGTACTCTGAGATGTTCGGGAATAAGATCACGAGCCCGTCGAAGCTCGGCATCTATATCAATGACGACTTCATATGGCGCGTTTTTGACAAGCGAGGTATGTTCGATGACACGTCCAAATGCCATCGACAAGCGACTTTTGGCAATCATATAAGATACCGGAGTAGATTGCTCGTTGGGCCTCGATGGCGGTATCTCCTTGCTATCCGGGCCAAAATCTTCGTCGAACAGATTTCGCGGCAGCTCGGTATCGGTGTCTCCGGGCCGTAGCATACTGGGCATGCCAACCTGGAACGAGAAAAGAAGATCTGCCTGTACAAGATATGCCCAGACCCTTCTTCGCATTTCACCTTGGAAGGGTGTAATGTTGGGGAACATTTTCGAGTCTCGATGGTAGCCCATGCGCATGGCTAATCGTGCGATTATCCCGCAAAGAATCCATACACGAACATTGGCTTCATTAGTCTCCTGGAAATCGGCATGCATATGAAGAGCGAGGGTCTCAATGAGATACGGATATGGTTTCGTGTAATCGGCCAAAATCAAGCATTGGCACATCAGATGGCGGAACGACTTTGACATATCAAGCGATTTGCCTTTGAATTCCGGCGGCTCTTCCCCGTCGTGATAATAAGAAAGCATAGCCAGTCGCATCATGGCATAAAGCATACCGATCCAAACAGGACATGAAGCGGAGGGATCTTTCCAGTGGTCATTGTACTTTGTATCGTTAGTATAAAAATCATTTCATGGATAAATGAAATGACTTACATCTTTCTGAAAAGTTGGAACATGGAGAACATCTATTCTCGTTAGTATTGTATAACAGCAGCCGAATACGAAAATACATACAACGGCCAGGACCATGATCGCGATTATTGAAAAATCGCGCTATCAGCATGTCTGTGATATATCGCGAAGGGAAGGATGCCAGAATCTCGGATTTGCTGGGTGCCTTTACCGAGCCAAAAAGTAACATGGTGGTAGTGTCGGCTTCTGGCTTTGTGGCTTGAATCTTTTGCGCTTGCTCTTCGTACTGCTTCCTCGAGTTTTGAAAAAATTGGCGAACCTCCGCAATCTGTAAAAGTTAGAAATGCTGGATTAGTTTCAAAGGTACAGACTCAACTTACATCATTTAGGACAGACGCCCAATGAGCCTCGCTGATATACATTGATTTATTATTGTCGACCTTCATAATACCAAAAGACTTTGTCACCGCTTCCGTATCGCTCTCTTCATTCTGCCCATCAGCATCGTCGTCGATTTCAAGGTCTTGATAATTCTGTCCAGACTCGGCGCTATCGTGTCTGGATAGAGCTGCTGCCGCCGCCGCCGGTCCAGCCGCTTGCGATCCATTCGTCATTAGCGATAGAACTAAATTCTCCAACCGATCGATCCTATTTTGCATGTCGTCTGGCGATTGGGATGAGCTCTGAGGAGAACTCTTCTTTCGCGAACCTGGTTGAGCATAAGTGCATGACGAGGCGTCCCCTCGTTTGATGCAGTTTTCGCAAGGATGGGAGCGATTGCATTTTAATCTAACATGACAACTGCGTCAGTCTTCTGGGTTGTCTGCGACTCAAGGCGAAAGATGTGACGACGTACTTTCTCTGTCGACAAGGCGCGCACGAAAGCGGCACTCTATTTCGCTTCCTGACTACCCTATATTGACCTTCGGGAGAATGCCCGCCCACGCTGGACGATGTCGATGGGGGAGTTGGTGTCATGGTGACTATAATGTGGCCGAATGACTTTTATTGATAGCGTTGAAGTTTCAATTTCAAATGCGACCGAAAGCGAGCTGAACGTGGGCGTAGTTGATCGTCAATAAGGATGCGGGGTGTGCTGTGACCTGCGACCAAGCTTTCGTGGTCTTCCGTCAAATCTTCGGTATGCAACTTATCAAGCACTCCAATGACAGTCAGTCGTATGAGCTGGCATTGATATACCTCCGTTAGCTGGGGAAGTCACAATCGAGATAAAACTGTCGAAAAAACTGCGACTCTCGGTGACGGATTTTTATCGTTCGAGAGTTGTTGGTAAGACGGACGGAAGTAGAAGTTGGTCGTCGAGTCGTCGAGCCACTCTTTATCGCCCAAGTCGGTCTTTCTGGGCTGCCGTAGACACGCTGAAGAGGGTTGCTTTCCTGCTCCACCACGCGGGAAAATATCAACCAGGATCAACCCTTTCTCGATTGAAGATTGAGGGGGCAGCCTCTTATTTATACTCATAGCTAGCGCTGCCTTGGAATGATACGCTACTTTTCCCTGCAGGTTGGCTCTAGACCCCTGCAAATATATCCCACAATGTACCTACCCTGCCGTCCCACGTTCTTGGATCATGTTCATGTTCTAACTACCTCTATGTACGTCTGTCAACCATCCATCGCTATATCCATTTTGACTACTACCAAATCACAGAACAGGGAGAATTGAATACCTGACATGAAATGTCCATCCGCACTGCCCGATCATCGAGATGCCATAGAGAGATTCGGTTCGTGGCATAATGTATGCCTGATGATTCGTCACTCTCGACGACAGCGTCCCGATTGTCGTAGCTCGGCTGATGAGGTGTTGGCCTCATTTTATATTCTAGTTAGTCTCTCAGTATATGACTCATACCTGCTTTCACTTTCGTACTGTTGGTTTTCCGGTGGTGTAGTTGCTAGTTACGGAGAGAAGCCCTTAAGCCCGAAGTTAATTCCGAGAGTATGATTGGCTGGACTCGACGGAACCTTAACCCTAATTCTGAATTCACTCCAATCTTAGTTCACTAACTACTGTTCAGTGTTCATGGTTGGCTGTCACTAAAGTATGATGAGAAGCTCAGGAGCCATGTCTCGCAGTTGCGGCTAGCTGTTAGCAAGGCAAAAGCTTTGACAGAGGTAGAGACGCCATAAAATCAATGATTCAAGTGTCTCATAGCAAGATGCACAACTGCTTCTGACACACAATATCAATTGATGTAGATGTCATCTCCATCTGATCAAGACTTCACCTGAACATTATACAAGTATGAGCTTCGAGTGCGCGTTACACAACAACGAAGTGAGAATCAAATTGTTCCAGAAGAAGCCATTGTTACACTCTTACAGAGCATGCAGAGATCGACGGCACTAATGATGCTAGGTCTCTCGGAGAATATACTTGTGACGTCCACTCACCTAGTAGGTAAGGACAAAGAGAGAGTAACTTACGTATCCTGGAAATACGTAGTTAAGTTAGTAAAGACAGTTGAAGCCCCAGGCGCCAAGGCAGAAACGAGGCCGCCAGCAACACCGCTCTTTTGGGTCCTGCCAAAGTGAACCAAGCGGAAGGTTAGTTAGGCCCTCTCCACTGATACGGCATGGTAAGCGCCCCGCTGTGGATAGCCAGCCCCAACAACAGCAACCGCAACTTGGAGCTTCGTTTCTCTCCTCCTGTCATGTCTTGGGATCTCTTGCTTTGCCGTCTTTTTGAGCCTTTGTCCTTTATCATTACCTGGGTGGTCTTTCTTTCATCTGGTTACTCTGTCTGTATGTCAATACCCAATCTTCGCTACTCATCTGGCTCTCATCTCAACTTTGTTTAAGAGTTCCCCAGATACCCACCCAGTCATCCTTACTTCATCCCATCATCCCTCAATTCCGCGTCCAATGATTCTGATCTGACAGCAAGGCCTATTCTAGACGAGCCTGTGGGATAAATTCTGTATGACTAATCCTGTCTGACGCATTGCTGTTTGATCAGGCTGAGTTGGCTCAGCCTTGCAGATCAAGTATATTTAGCCCACATATTTTCTGTCTCTGATTATTTTCTACACCTTCGTCAACCTTGTCATTTAGCTGTTCGACTGTCATTAAGCTTTCATCGATTTCCTATCTCGTTCGTCGAATTTTGCACCTGGCCCGCTTGTGCGAGAGGACAAAACAACATGTCTGATAGAGGCGGTCGCGGTGGCCGAGGAGGTCGAGGTCGTGGCGGTGGTGGTGGAGGGGCTCCATTTCGTGGCGGTGGAGGTCCTCGTGGAGGAGGGACTCATGAAGGAGGGGACCGCGGTCGAGGTCGTGGTGAATATCGTGGAGGCGCTCAACGTGGTGACCGTGGTGGTGGGGCCTATAATCTTCCTTACCGTGACTCCTCACGCGGTGGCGACAGAGGAGGTCGAGGTGGTCGTGGCCGTGGACGTGGCCGTGCCGATGCAAAGATTTACAAGTAAGATTCGAGTTCGCACGTTTGACGAAATCTGACTAACCTCTAATTACAGCCCTGGACCACCCCCTCCATACAGTACCGCCATTGCCCAGAAAGAGAATGAGATCGAGAAATCTGTCCTCAAGGCCAAAGCCGGCGCCAAGGGACCGTCTCAAGGCACTGCTGTCCTTCCTCTTCGTCCTGGGTACAATACTCAGGGAAATGAAATACTCCTGTATGCCAACTACATGGACATCACGGTCAAAGGTGGCGTGAAATGCTTCAGATACAGCATCGACGTTGGGCCAGGTCCAGACAAAAAGGTGCCTTCGATCAAGCGGTGCAAACGCCTTGTGCAATTGCTATTGGAGGAACATTTCGCTGCTGAAAGAGGGCATATTGCTACGGATTCACGTGCTAACATGGTTTCATCCAAAAAACTTGACAAAATATCCGACGACGAGGAAAGCACAGATTTTCAGGTTCGCTGGAGAGCAGCAGACGAGACCGAGTACGATGAAAACGCTGATGTGTACATTGTCACGGTCAAGTTTACTGGAATGATCGCGGTCTCTGATCTGGTTGACTATTTGACATCGTCCAATGCGAGCGCATTCTTTGCTAGTAAATCGGAAATTCTCCAAGCTCTGAACATCGTGGTCGGCGAATATCCGAAATCTCGGCCTGACGTTGCGAGTATCGGTGCGAATAAACACTTTCCTCTCAATCCCGGGCCAAATGACCGTTTCTCGCTTGGAGAGGGTCTCGAGGTTATTAGAGGCTATTTTGTTAGTGTCCGTGCCGCGACTGCAAGACTCCTTGTCAATGTGCAGGTCAAAAATGTCGCCGTGTACGAGCATGGCAGTTTGCCTAGCTTGATCGGGAACAATCCTACCAGCAAGTTCAACCTGGAGAGGTTTTTGAAAACCTTACGAGTTGCCGTCACCCATTTGAAAGACAAGAACAAGAAACCGGTCCGGCGTGAAAAGAGCATATGGGGGTTGGCGCGTGAGGGTGACGGTTCGAAGCTGAGAAATCACGCTCCTAGGGGCGTGACTCAAGAAGGCCAACCTCGGCAAAAGATTCCGTTCGGAGCTGGTCCAAATGAGATTGAGTTTTGGCAGGAGAAACCTGTGGCACCAATGAAGGCCCCTGGTTTCATCACCGTCGCCTATTGGTTCAAGATCAGTACGTCTGCATTGATTGATACGTTGAATTGACCTGCTTGCTAATTCCCAAATAGAGCACAAGATCGATGTAGATAATCGACTTCCTGTTATGAATGTTGGGTCAAGAGACATGCCGTCGTATGTCCCAGCGGATGTGTGTGAAGTGATTGCTGGACAGCCTGCAAAGATGAAGTTGTCTGCAAACCAGACGGCTCAAATGATTAGCTTCGCTGTGAGATCCCCAGGCGATAATGCGGAGTCGATTGTTCAACAGGGTGCCCCTCTCTTGGGATTTTCGCCTACGACAAACAATGTTCTGGTAAGTCAGCCAATATTCCAAAAGCAGATTGGTTTTCGTTTCGTTCGTTGATCATGATCTAATACTCTTTTCATTATAGAAAGCCTTTGGCCTTGAACCAATACCGAACCTCATCACAGTTCCCGGACGGACTCTGCAGGCTCCTCTCATCACTTACAAGAAAGCTGATAGAAAGCAGGAGTCACGCCTGCAGCCCAGAGACGCAAGCTGGAACTTGAAAGACATTGTGTTCTATGAGGCCAGACGCGTGTCTACACGATGGTCCTGGGTGGTGATGAACCCATTCATGACGTACAAGAGATTTAACAATGACGAACAGGCGTGCATGAGACGTATCGAGGAATGGGCCACGAATGTTCGTGCTGCGGGAATTGCTATTGACTCCAAGCCTACCGCTCCAGGTGTAAATGTCGCGTATGGCCGAGACGAAAACCCTCAGCGAAAGGTCGAAGCTGCATTTGAGAGCCTGGTGAAGCACAGACTCGACTTCATTTTGGTGGTGTTGCCTGGTCGCGAGACATTTTTGTACAACACCATTAAATATCTCTGCGATGTGAAGTACGGTTTACTGCATGCCTGTGTTGCCGCAGATAAGTTCGTTAAAGGCGGCGCTCAATACGATGCGAATGTGGCCTTGAAGGTGAATTTGAAGCTCAACGGCACCAACCATGTCGTCGGAGGAAATCAGCTCGGCCTTGTTAGCAGGGGCAAGACCATGTTGGTGGGTATCGATGTCACGCACCCATCGCCAGGGTCGGCGAAACATGCCCCGAGTATCGCCGCTATTGTCGCATCTGTGGGCAAAGATTTGAGCCAATTTCCCGCCCAGCTTCACGTACAGGCCGGAAAGCAGGAGAAAGTTGATGCCTTGGATGTTCTCTTGAAATCCCGGCTCAAGATCTGGCATGACATTCACGAGGAATATCCTGAGAATATCATAGTCTACCGCGACGGTGTCTCTGAAGGCCAGTACGACATGGTCGTCGCCGAGGAGTTACCCCAGCTCAAAAAGGCGTGCAGAGACTTGTGCGGTAGGAAGCAGCCTCGTATTTCAATCGTGGTCGTTGGTAAGCGTCACCACACACGATTCTACGTTACCAGAGAACAGGACGCTTCCAGGTCTAAGAACCCTCCTAACGGGACCGTTGTCGACCGCGGTGTAACCGAAGCCCGTGCATTCGACTTTTTCCTACAATCTCACGCAGCCCTTCAAGGAACCGCTCGTCCTGCTCATTATATTGTTGTTCACGATGAGATTTTTGCGGGCATGCCGATTAGCGCCCCATTCACCAACTCGGCTGAGGTTCTTATCGATCTTTCTCACCGACTTTGCTATACCTTTGGCCGTGCCACCAAAGCAGTTAGCATCTGTCCTCCTGCCTATTACGCGGATTTGGTTTGCGAGCGCGCGCGCTGTTATTTGCAGGACGTCTTTGATCCAAATGACACGAGCAGTGAGGCGTCAAGCGACAACATGGAATTGAAGCAGAGAATGGTGACTATCCACGAGAAGATCAAGAACAGCATGTTCTACATCTGATCGTGTCTATTCTTGTATGGTTTGGATGAGAATTCCACGTTTGGGAGTTTAAAAAGAGAGGTTGGAGAAAGGTAGAGAAAATGTTGGAGGACATTCAGTTCATATTTCGGTTCTGTCCTTTTTTGTTGAAATGAATGTTGTATGTACTTTCGGCTAGTTTCGGAGATAGTTATGATTATGATGTAATGAATAATTGAATGAATATAAATGTGCATGGTCGACAACAGAAGGTAGAAACAAAGGCCTCAACATACACAACCGAATGACATTACCATCATGTCTATAAACCCAGAACAACATAATCTTTTATACTAGTCCCTATACATACAAACCGCTCACCCAGCAACATAACCTAGCATAGGCAATAACCCACACCACCTTGAGTATACAATCTAAGACTTCCAATTATGCAAAACCCTCTCTTCAATTCCGTCCAACAAACTGAAATACTCCATAACCTCCAAATTCTCCGCCTCGCTCTTGTACAGCTTATCCGGATCAGCGCCCGGCTGAAACGGGTTTGCGCCTGCGGCCGGGTTGGCCATGGCCATTTGTTGGGACATTTGGTTTGCCGCTGTGAATGTCAGTCGAGTTCTATTGAAATGAAAGGGTGAAGGGGAAGGGGGTACCATTATCAGCGCCGAGAATAAAGCCAAAAATGGACTGGAGACCCATCAAGTTGAGGAAGTACCAGGACAAACTTGAGACCCAGCGCACGTCGAGGTCGCGCGTCGCAACGCCTGATTGGAGCATCGATTTGAAGCGGATTGTAAGCGGGAAGGGTAGTTTTACTACAATCCCAGCCATTAGCTTGCACCCACGAAAAAGACTTCGAGGCATGGAAAACATACAAATAACAAACCCGGAAAAGAAAGCATTGATCCAACTCATAATCAACGTCTGCGGAATCATCATCATCATATTCCCCTTCATCATACCCATCATGCCTTCCATGGCCGCTGGATCGGACATGGGGTTTGCGGGTGGTTGGCCACGGTTCTCGGGGTCCTTGAGGAATGCGCCGGATTGGTAGGCTGCGATCAGATATTCTTTGCGAGACGCGAAGCCCTCCGGGGTAAGGACGGCGGGGGCGTTGGTGCGCAGGTTTACGCCGTGTATGAGAGAGAGGCGTTCGCGGGATTCAAGGAGGGTGGATGCTGGTTTGGGGGGGGAGTTCATGAGGACTGTTGCGTAGTGGCGGAGGATGCCGGTCAATATCTGGAATGGCGTTAGATTACTTCGTACAAGTTGATAGGGATGGGTAGGGAATATACCATGACAATTGTGATGGGAATCAGAATCCAGTAACTGTATTCAATCGAGTAACGTCAGTAAGTCAAGTCTCTCGTGCTCCGGAATGGGAACGCACAAAAGAGCTGGATCGCGGACGATCGTCTGCTCTAATCCTTGAACAGCCATGTTGAACACTGCGTACCGCTGTACTTGATTCAATGCTGTGACCCGCGGGTTATTTATTGGTAGGTGTCGAGAAAGTGAAGTTGGAGGTCGGACGACGAAGTAGGGTAAGGGCTCCACTTTAGCGGGAGCATTCAACAAGCTCAGCCCGATTTATGGACAGTTCGCCGCAACTCTTATCTATACAGTATATTCTCTTCTCTGCACACGACACTGTACTTTACTCCTTATATGATTTGGACTGAATCTGTACAGTGAAGTTACTCGCGAGTCTAGTCAGAACAAAATGGCATCCGCATCGCCCAAGGTGCCCGTCTACTCTCTCAATGGTTCGTGCCACCTATCATCCCTCAACAACAAACAGCCAGCTTCACTCATACTAACGATCACATTTGTCAAAGACCTAAAAAGCACAACAGACGACGCCTTTACTCCCTACCTCTGCACCCTCCCTCAACCCTACACCTTCACCCGCGACAACTCCAAAACCACCATCCGCTTCATTCTCGGCTATACCGCCGTCGCTATCGCCGGCGTCACGTTCTATCTCGATCGGCAATTGGGCTGGGAAGCCACTGAGGCGGTATGGGTGAAATGGGCCGTCGGAGTCTACTTTCTGTTGAACACGATGCTGCAATATTGGATTTGGGCTGTGGAGGCTGGAGAGGTTTTTAGGGGCGTGAGGCGGGATGGGAATGCCGTACGTCCATTTCCCCTTCCTAGAGTAGGAAGAGGTATACTGACCTTCTTTCGGGGATAGATAACGATCCAATCTTTGACAAAAAAGCATAGCCTCATCTACAAAATCAAGATCCAATACACCTCGCCCACCGGCAAAATCCATCAGCGCAAGGAGATTGAGTCGCCCTTCACGGCATGGTTTTCGGCGAATGGGACTTTTCATCCGGAGCCGTTCAGGGCTTGGCTTGCGAGAGAGATTGATGTCTTGAAGGAGGCTGAGAAGGAGACGCTCAAGAAGACGGGGGATGTTTCGGCGCATGTTGGTGTTGAGGAGACTGTGGCCGGTAGCAAGAAGGGGAAGGGAAAGAAGAAATAGATGTGTGATATGGTATGAAAGAGGAAAGTAGCTTGATAGCCTCGATTTTCTGTGTGTTGGATCATTTTCTCATATGGGCATTTATGTAAAGGGTCTACCGTTATGTTATCAAGTTCAGCGATTATGTCTAAATATACCTTTACTCCATTTTCATTAATATACAACATCATAAAACATAAGCATCATTTTGAAGTTTAAGAACTCTTTTGTAATAGAAAAGATCTATGCTTTCGCAGCCGCGCGGTTTTGAACAATTCTCTGTCATAAACATCAGCATATATCAAATCCCTAGAATCAAAAAAAAGAACTCACCAATAAATTCCTCAACAACACAACAATAGTCACCTTCCCAATCGACGGCACATAAATAGACGCCTTCTCTTTCACCTCCGGCCCAAAATTCTTCTCGCTCGAAAAATTGATACACACCGCTCCACCTCTTAGGAGTGAAGTATCGAATTTGTATGAATCGCCCGGAACACCGGTGATAACCACATCACACAACGGCGCTGCGTCCTTGATGGTCCACCCTTCCATATCCTCGACTTCGTGTCTTCTCTTTTTCAGGCCCTCACCTCGAGTGAATTTCTGGACACCGGTGATATCGACGCTGTAGACGCATGCGCCGTCATTGGCAAGGAGAGCCGCGAGTGGCCGACCCACGACCTCGGATCTATTCACGACGCAGATCGTGTGTCCATGCAGACGGTTTCCATACGGCAGGATGGTATTGTACACCCTCAAATACTCCAAAATCTTCACAATCGCCAACGGCGTACAGGGCAAAATCGACTTCTGTGTTCCGCCACTCCCACCTTGCCCGTCTTTGGGTACGTTCTCGTCCAGGAAGCGAATGTTTTGGTACATATTAAACACGTAGCGGTGGCTCAACCCTTCGACGTCCTTGGATACGTCCACGATCTGTTGCAGGTATTGGTCTTGCCGGTTGTTGAAGATGGGGTAGTACACGATTATACCGTCGACGGAGTCATCTGCGTTGGCGGCGAGGATGGCTTCTTCGATTTCTTCCTTGTCGACGTCGCGGCGGGTGTATTGGAAGCCACTGCTCAGCGGTGAAGTCAGAATCTGCTCCTTTCAAACGTTCGGGGGGAAGGGGAAATAGGGAAGGAAGGTTTACTTCTCATGACACGTCTTCTCGGTCCAGTCCGCATACATGCGCGCCGCAGGATCTGCGTTTGCCAAAAATCCGACGAGATGCGGTTTCTTGCCTAGGGTTTTGAGGCCGTCGTGCACTTCCTGTAGGAGGCCATTGGCTATGTTCTTGGCCAGTACGACCTTGCAGCTAGGGGCTTCTGCTGCCATTGCTGAATATACTCAGAAGGGAAAGAAATAATAATGAGAGAAGGCTAACACAAATGAATGGTGGTGAACGCGGGGTTGACGGAAATATAGAATAAATTTTTTGGCACGGGCCAATCTTATCGCCGGCAACATGACAGCTTTGATCCGATCCCGGCGGAAATCCCCCTCGGATTTTCAGACGGCAATTACAATACCTTGTTTCGAAGACATTATTGTATCAGATTCAGAATACGGTTTGATAGATAGTCAAGATGAAGAATATTGGCATAGAATACAGGTAACAAACAATGCTAAACGACACAAAGAAACAAACAATTGACCTCGCTTTTATCAAGTCTGCTCATCAACCATGACTGACCCGATATTCAAGAATTGGTAGAAATATGCAGAAAATGCAGTACCGTACCACCAACAGCCTCGAGGCAATGCAGGACAAACTGTTACAATCGACGATTGGCGAGTAATTATTCGTGATCTTTTCGGAGATAGTTGAACAAAAGAAATTACTGGTCTCAAATTGTACACAAGCTATCTTGTCTATACACAGATAGTGTTAGGAATATGACAATACATGGAGGGCGTTATATCTCAAACACCCCGGGATCTTTTTTGTGGCTGCTCACCTAAGAGAAGCTCTTGTTGAACTCAACAATGATATCCTTGAGCTTAGCCTCGAGGTCCTTGCTGAGTTGACCTTCCTTGTCAATAGTCTGGAGAACCTCAGACTGGTTGGACTTGAGGTAGGCAGTGAAGTCCTCCTCCCACTTCTCGATCTTGGCGACGGGAATGCTGTCAAGGTGACCGTTGACACCAGCAAAGATAAGAGGAACCATCTCGCTGACACTCATGGGGGAGTACTGCTTCTGCTTGAGAAGCTCAGTAAGACGTTCACCACGGTTCAAGGTCTGCTTGGTGGAGGCATCGAGATCGGAACCGAATTGGGCGAAAGCAGCGACTTCACGGTACTGGGCCAAGAAGAGCTTGAGGGAACCAGCGACCTGTTTCATGGCCTTGACCTGGGCAGCGGAACCGACACGGGAGACAGAGAGACCGACGTTAATGGCGGGACGGATACCCTTGTAGAATAGTTCGGTTTCCAAGAAGATCTGACCATCGGTAATGGAAATGACGTTGGTGGGAATGTAAGCAGACACATCACCACCCTGGGTCTCAATAATGGGGAGAGCAGTCAAAGAACCGCTGCCGTGCTTGTCGTTGAGCTTGGCGGCACGCTCGAGAAGACGAGAGTGGAGATAGAAAACGTCACCGGGGTAAGCTTCACGACCGGGGGGACGACGCAGCAAGAGAGACATCTGACGGTAAGCGACGGCCTGCTTGGACAAGTCATCGTAGATAATGACGGCGTGGCGGCCATTATCACGGAAAAACTCCCCCATAGCCGTTCCTATTGATAAATAAAAGTTAAAATGTGTTGGTAAAAATGCAATCGACAAAACATTGCGGATAAAAGTTGCTATTCCGACGGACAGTCGGACTCTAAGGCGGCAAGTTCCTCATCGGCTGCGGTAGCGGCTGCGGCTGCGGCTGCGGCAGTTGCCTTTGGAGGCCAAATGTTTCCGCAAATGGGCGGGCACCCCAAAGCTTCATCGCAAACAACGCAGCAATGCAAGATCTTCGCAGAGACAGAATCCGCCAGATTGGGAAGCAACGATAAAAAACGAGATAAAATGAAAATAAGAAAAATAAATAACTTACCAGTGAAAGGAGCAAGGTACTGCAGAGGAGCGGCCTCAGAGGCAGTAGCAGCAACGATAATGGAGTACTTCAAGGCGTCGTTCTCCTCAAGGGTCTTGACGAGCTGAGCGACGGTGGAACGCTTCTGACCAACGGCAACGTAGACACAGTAGAGCTTCTTGGACTCATCGTTGGTGGCGTTGATGCGCTTCTGGTTAAGGATGGCGTCAAGAGCGACGGCAGTCTTACCAGTCTGACGATCACCAATGATCAACTCACGCTGACCACGACCGATGGGAACCATGGAGTCGACGGACTTGAGACCAGTCTGGACAGGCTCGTGGACGGAACGACGAGGCAAGATACCAGGGGCCTTGAGCTGAGCACGAGCCTTAAGCTTAGTGTTAAGGGGGCCCTTTCCATCAATGGGGTTGCCAAGAGCGTCAACGACACGGCCCAAAAGCTCAGGACCGACAGGAACATCGACCTGTAAGAGTTAGCTGCTGGTCGGCCCGATGGCTGGGATGATGTAACGTACAATCTCTCCGGTACGGCGGACAGTCTCACCCTCCTTGACGAGACGGTCAGAACCGAAAAGCACAACACCGACCTGGCCAGCTTCCAAGTTCATGGTCATGCCCTTGACGCCAGAGGCGAACCTACCCGTCGTTAGTCATGTCTTCATGTCTTCAGGTTGGATATCAACTTACTCGACAAGCTCCTCAGCCTGGACATTGTTCAAACCGTGGACACGGGCGATACCGTCACTATTCAGAGTCAGCGTGGTGGTCTTATTGCATCGCAGTAATATCAAGCATAGATATGATTGCTATTCCCGGATGTTGATGGTTCATGTATCCATACCCGACGGAAAGGACACGTCCAGTCTCGGCAAGACCAGATTCCTCCTGAACACCACGAATTCTCTGCTCAAGGATCGAGGAGACCTCAGTGGGCGAGGCCTTGGCCTCGGCGGCATATGAGCGGACCTGTTTGGCACCGGCAGCAAAGGGAGAGGGAGCAGCAACGCGAGCCTAAGAGCGACGGAAAAAATTTGTTAGCGACGGCGCAACCCCATCAAAACGCGCCAAAACAATTGCAATCATCCATTGAGATGCCATATAATCCATCGAGGACCGAATTGAAATCGAATTGATCATCGGGTTGGTGAAATTGGTTGATGAAAAAAAGTAGGTATAGGTTTCATCACGGTCGGCAGCGGCTGGAATGGACCTGGGAAGCCTGGAAGGGGATTGTACTCACCGAAGCGAGTCTGCCAGAGACGGAGACAGCGGCCACGGAGCGGCTGGATTGCCGCAAAGCGTTCCTGAACATTGTGTGTATATGGAGTTCAGAAAAGAGTTGGGGGAGGATGGTCTTTTCTCTGACGAGAGATGGGTTAATTATCGGAGGAGGATGGAGAGTGGTAGCAGAAGGGAAGGGGAGAAGAGAGGTTTGTGGTCGACGGGAGAGCTTTGCCAGGACTGGGAAGGGAAGCAGCCAGCCAGAGCGGTTGCCAGGACGAGCGCTAAACCCGGTTGGCTCAAGTGGTCCAGCACCTCCGACTCCGCCCTAGAGTGTCCGAGAATACCCTGCTGGGTTGTTTGTTGAAGCTTTTAACTATCTACATGTTTATATCTCGATAAATACTGTTGATATTTTTATATTCATTACACTTGGATAATTACATGGATATGAATTTGTTTGACTTGCCAATGTCGTACTTTGCATGCGATCTCCGTGTTGCGGCCACCTGTCCAACCGGGACATTTCGGCTGCTAAAAATTCGTCCTTCTGGGAGAGCTGCTGACTAACCGCCTGGGCAACGGGCCAGGCATTAAGGCACCAAGGCATCCACTCTTCGTCATCTATGTTTACTTTGGGTCTAGATGGAAGATGTACTATGCAGTCATTCGAGATAGTACTGCTACTTCATAGTTCATACTCAATTGAATAACATCGATTGTATCGTCATATCTAACGCCTTCATCGCCAAAACGCACATATCTTAAAACTCAACGCACAGTCGAATCAACCAAATGCAGCTCAATGCATTACTTCATTAGAGTAACCATAACTACCTGAGGTAGCAAGGACCATTCCCTATCGTATCTCCGATTCCCGCAATCTGTCGTAACAGGATTATCAGCATTCTTCTTCTCTGTCCCTATATCCATATTCCGCAATTGCCGAGCGTCCACCGAGCCGAAGTCGTCCAGAGCACCATATCAACCACTTCAAAACGACGGCATTCCCGGTTTCCATGAATTCAATCCTCACTTATCCTTTCCCCCATTCAAATGTGCAATCTTCTTCTGCACCTCCGCCTCCACCCTCCGCTGCAACTCCGGCCGGTACCCAAACATAAACAAGTACTCCAAGAACACAAACAGCGGCGCCAGAAACAGCGATTGGAAAAGATTATCCAACAAAGCCGGTGCTCTTCCCTCGTAAGCTCCGTGGCCGACAAACTGAGCGATCCACGATACAATGAAGATTCCCAAGGACCAGGATGTAGCAGTCGCGCCGTAGGTCATGGTTAGGTAATTCATGTAGGCGGCGGCACCCAACAGGGTAGGAACGCATACGAGACCGACGACTGGTTCGAGGAGGACATAGCCGAGGGCGTAGATAAGGGACTGGATTGTGCCGGCGTTGAGCGGGAGGTATTTATATTGGAGAAAGTCCGGTAGCGGGATGAGTGTGGGTGAGTTTGATAACTGTAGTCAAGTCAATGTACATTTCTCTCTGAGAAGGGAGAAGAACGAGCCTTACTAATTGAAAGCTGGTGATGAGAATTATGGGAACGAAAATCATGTGTATCCGGACATTGACCTGTAGGGCACTTGTGAGACGACTGGAGTAGTATGACACTACGATGAAGAACCATATACCGGATTGTGGTGGTAAGAACCATACTAGTGCAGAATTAGTGAAAGTCCTCTCATGCCAACATATAATATCTATCGGGAGACTCACAAAGACGAGTTGTCTCTCGAGATCCAAAGCCATCATTATGAGACGTTTTGCACGTGGAGCTACCGACAACCGACGAAAGAGTGATAGGTTGTGCTTCTGAGAACGGCAACTTTATAGAAATATAAAAAGCTCAAGTATTGATAAAAGTTTCAACGCTTCCGTTGGGTCTCGCGAAGGTGCGAATCGATGCGTGGTTGTCGAGACGGTTGTTGTCTGGACGGTTGGGTGTCGTTGCATGATGCTACTACGTAACTGCGAACTTAACGAAAGTCCGCGTCTGCCGAGGTGATTTCCACTAACTAAATAAATGTCTGTCCTTATCCCCATCCCCCGCATTCGATTCTGCCCTCGAAGACGGCTCGAAGATGGGGTGACATATCAGGTTAAATCACATTACTTGAGCCTAAAATCGATTGTTTGATTTTGATTTCATTCGAGGACATGTTCCAGGGAACGTGATAAATATATGTTCAATGTTGCAAGCCGTTCTCACATATTACCTATACATGATCTTGTGGGCGGTCACATTATCAGTCATGTTGCGAACTTGATGTAAAAGGTATCTGTCTGATATATGGCAACTGTATAACCAACCAGCTCAGAATACAAAATATTTATAAATTGATGCATCTGAGTCTTGGTGTGGCTTGTCTTCTCATTCTTTTGAGACCAGGCAGCATAGTGGGTCGAAGGTCATGTGATCGCATATGGAAAGCAGCTCGGAATCCCGCGTTGAGATGATTGTTTGAAGCTCACTCACTTCATCCAACGAATCTCGAGACAGAAGACCTTGACAGGCGACATACATCGCAGGCGCAGCACGAAGGAGACTCGCCTCTCGTTAAGACAGACAATAGCCTGCGACAAGAATACCTGTGCCTGTTCGTCTTTGTCTCCATGTCTCGGGTCTAAAGAACTCTTTCATTCGCATTGCCTTTGGACATGCTGAGCTTGACCGGCTCCTTCGTTTGATTTGATCAAGAGCCTTCGCGTACTGGTTACTCGACTACTGTCACCTACGTCGCGGATCTCGCTTACGCTCATTTTTTGCATACACCTCGACAGCAGAGAGAATGTTCTTCCTCAAAGAGGAAACCAAAGTCGTCACCCTCCACCCCTCCTTTTTCGGACCCAATGTCAAGGAATACCTCATCAACCGGCTGAACGAAGAAGAAGAGGGACGATGTACGGGTGACCATTTCGTGATTTGTGTCATGGACATGGTGGATATTGGCGACGGACGAGTGATACCGGGAAGCGGACATGCAGAATATACCATCAAATACCGCGCGATCATATGGAAGCCATTCCGAGGGGAAACAGTATGCTTTCCTTCGAGTTTGCCTTTTTTTTTAAAAAAAAATCCTAACTGGTGTTTTAGGTCGATGCTATCGTGACCTCGGTCAAACCTACCGGTATCTTCACACTCGCCGGCCCTCTATCAGTTTTCATCGCGCGAAAAAATATACCATCAGATATCAAATGGGAGCCTGGCACAGTGCCGCCCCAATATACAGATCATGCGGACCAAGTCATCGAGCGAGGGACGAGTCTGCGGTTGAAGATACTGGGCGTGAAGCCGGATGTGTCTGCGATTAATGCGATTGGCACCATTAAGGAGGATTATCTTGGGTATGACATGCGCATGATTGAGACTGAATTGATAACTGACAAACGCACAACAGCACTCTCTAGGTCTTTCTCGCGATTTATAGAGATGAATCATCTCCCTCAGCACTCAACATCACCGAGTCTTGTACTGGCGGTCGTCCTCATTGGCGCGCAGGACCACTTCCACGAGTGCGACAAGTAAATCTTCACGCGAAATCAACACTCGCAAGTAAGCTACAAAACACAAAGTCGCACCGGAAATGATAAACACGGAAAGAGAACATTCTGTATCGCTACACAACCAGATAACGGGACAACAGCTGGAGGATCGGCGCATGAAGCTGTACTTCCCGGCGCATCACAGAACTGGAATAGTCAGCGTACATAGATACCAATACAGTATGAGTTAGTTTACGCACGTCGCACTCTGGGCAACTGATACAGTAACATAACAGACTCAACACTGCCAAACAGAGGCTAGAATGGAGTGGGCCACGCGATCCTCTAATCAGAATTCTAGAATGGGGATCAGACTCGGGCAGTTTCTCAGACGGAGAATATGCAGCGCCATGTGAATCATGTTTCGGCGTGATACACCGCAAAACAATCACTTGTAGAGTAATTTGAATAATTCAATTGATCTCGCAGAATCAGATTGTGTTGATTTACACTACTTGATTGTCTTCTAGAAAAGAAGAACCATTGTACTAACCCAGCAGTTCCGTACTAAGTTTCTGGCAAACCCTACTAGCGCAGTAGACTAAAGATGAAACGCTGGTGCCCTTGCTTAGTCCCTCCCTGCCATACTGGTTTGATTACTATGAGAATCGTCTTGCAGCAACGGCCCCAGGCGTTGGACGTGGGCTGTATTGCTGCTACAGCAGCCTGCAGGCAGGTACTCCGTACAGCATGCAGCGTGAGACTACGTGTAACAAAATAAATAAAGGCAACGCGTGGAGAACTCTGCTAGTAAATACTGTAGTTCCTCCTGTCGCAAACCAAGGGTTCTAGCGGAGCGCGAACCAAACATTCAAGCAGATTAAGTATAGATACGTACAAACAATTGTTTTCTTCTTCTTCTCCTTCTTGTCTCACTCCCTCATTCCTTTGCCATTGTCTACCTCTGCAGTCCGCCACCTCGGCATCTTCCTTCCTCCCTCGCTTGCATCTACTCCCTCGCATCAACATTGAACAGTTGAACAGTCACGCACTTCATCTGGTCTCTGTTCCGCTGATTGTTTACTTACCCCGCCTTCTTCCTGAATCGCAACAATCTCCCCCGAGAGACTTCGAAGTCAAGACAATGGCGCTCAAAGCAGTCTACGAGCGATTTCTCTCCACCCCGACCTCTGGCGTCCTGGGCCCCGATGTCTCACTCAACTACATTACGACCACAACCTCAATCACGGGCAGCGAACAGCTCATCAAGCATCTGAGCAACCAGGAAAAGGCAGTCAAGAAAAAGGGAGACAAGATCCTCAGCATTGTCGAGACCCCGGATACCCTTGTCCTGGACGTGGAGACTACACTGGAGTTTGCGACTGGGGGCGGGGCTTATCTGCCTTCGTTGGACGATAATTTCCTGGCCGACCGCGTGGTGACTTTTCCAACGGTACGTTTTGGCTGCTTGTGGCGCATATGACACTTGCTGATGACTGCAGATTCACATCGTTCGCTTCAATTCGCAATCACAAATCCAACAGGTCAGAATCTACTGGGACCAGGGTTCGCTCTTGAAACAAGTCGAAGTGATCGGTTCTCGTGGAAAGAACTGGCCCATTCGCGATGCGAAAGACCAGTCGAAATTGATTGTCAACGTGGCAACTGCGCAGGGTATTGTCACACCTCCAGCTCAAGAGCAGGTTCCCGTTGCGGCAATTGGAAAAGCGCCTGGTTCGTCCAGACCCCCTTCACGCGCCCCTAGCGATATTTTCCCGGGTAGCGATGACTTTGAGAACGAGCCCACTCCCCGGGCTCGCGATAGCATTATTTCGCCTCGAGCTGGTTCAACGAAGCATTTCCGCCCCGTTCGTGTTTTCGGGGGTGAAGATGATGAAGAGGGCACCGCTTCAAGTCCCATCAAGCCCAAGCTTGGTTCTAACAAGAGTTTCCAGCAAGTTCGCGTATTCGACGTTGAGCAAGGTGATGCCGAAGCCGCTCAGCAGCCACGGGCTGGATCTACCAAGAACTTCCAACCCATCCGCGTCTTCGATCTAGGTGAGGATGGCGGAGAACCCGAAAAGGAGCGTCAATACAAGACCCACCCCCAGAAATTCAACCATTTCGAGATAGGTGCCGAGGCCAATGCTGCGCGCGAAATCAAGGATACTCCAGCCGTCCGCTCACGACCCATGTCTCAGTGGGACTTTGCGGATTTCTATACACCAGAGAAACCGCGTCAAAAGGTTCGTGCGCAGGACGTGCGTCATTTCGGTTGGAGCGACAATGAAGAAGAGAACATCGAAACACCCCCCGTCCGTCCACGAGTCGTCCAACCACGTCGTGACGCAGAGACGCATTTCCTTCTCGATGAGACGGACGATGAGAACAACAAGCCCGAACCCCTTCACCCAGGCAAGCGCATGATCGGATCATTCGAAGGTAAGGGTCACGGGTTGTATGAAAACAACGTATACGATGAAGAAAGACAGCCAACCCCCAAAAAGCCCCTCGGCACTGTCGTGAACAACATCCATCGCAAAAAGGACTTTGATGCTCACTGGGAAGCCCGTGATCCAACCCCATCCGATATCGCGGCTACATCTGCAGAGGAGAATGTCGGTAGCAGACCCGTCAGCAGTGACCGCGTCAAAGCCGTCAAGATGATGGAATCGTCATGGGATAACTATGATGAGAACAAAGATGAGACAAAGAAGACTACCACCGCGTTGCCGAAGAGGGCTAGTCGGGCTGTTTACCAGCCTAGTTGGTCTCTTGGTGATGACTGAGTCGGCTGTGTCAGGTGGTGGCTGGGGCTTTTTCGCTTCAGTTGTTTAAAATGATTTTCAAGGTTCATTGATTGAGTCGATTCAATCTTAAGATTCTGTCTGTGTATACAATACTTTTCCCTTTGATTCATGTATTCTGTTCTACAGTGTTTTTTTTTCTTTCTTTGTGAAAAACCCATGTAAACAAATAATACCCTGGTGGATTCCGTTCAATCGAGTCAAAACTCTAAAGGTGTGCTATTTACGTATGTATGAACATTGAAGTACTTGGTGAATGTCTGGTTTATTTTGTTCAGGATCCAGCACTTGAGGTTGTTTTGATTGAATTATGACCTCAAACCGTAACATTTGAAGTGAGAAACATACCTCGCTTGGGTATATATATTTACATACCTAGGTAATGACCCTAAGGTCAACGTGGAGTACCAATATCTGAATGTCAACTGGCACGTCTGCACATTGACACCAGTTCAATGTTGACATATGTAGGAATTGTGTACTTAAGTGCCTCAAACATTTGAACGGTATAGCAACTCATCATTCGAGCAATCACCACGCGTTAACAATGTCAGAAAAGAGCAATATATGTGCAAAATCAATTCTCAAGACCAGCTTGATGGCATCCCGTCCATCCAAAATATAATTCCAACCCAAGTCCATCGCATGCTGCAAAAGCCAAACAAACAAACAAACTCAAAATATCAAAAATCCCAATTATCATATCATAGTCATAAAAGACAAAGAAGCAAATTCATCCCATTCATTGATAATTAACAACCCCCTTCAAAACCCAAACATTACCATTCGACACCTCCGAAGCAGTACTATCAACCTCAATATGTCCAGGCTCAATCTACCACCCCTCAACGTTAGCAACTCATCCCTTCAACAAGAAATCATCGGCGAAAGAACTTACAAAAACAGTATCCCCCTCCTTAATCCACTTCACCTTCCCCCCACCAACAGTCTCAACCTCCTCCCCTTCCCTCCACGGACTAACGGGCACCAAATGCGCCTCCACAAACCGCTGCAGATTCCTCTGCGCTCTATCCTTGCCCTCATCGCCCTTGTATGCGTGCGCTTCGCCCAAACGTTCGTAGTCTTCGGGTGCTTCCCATGGTTTTCGGGGCAGAGCGTTTATGGCTGAGTTTAGGGGTGCAAGGACGGTTGTGTTTTGGGATTTGTCATTCAATCGGCTTGCGACGGGAAGGAAGTCTCGCGTTAGGGAGGCGAAGACGTTGATTTTGGGTGTTTTGACCAGAAGGTCGGAGACGATCAGATTCGATGGAGGCATGATTACGTTTTGCGCTGTAGGACCACCCTCTGCAGACGTCGTATCTTCTTCTTCTGCTGCTGCTTCTTCGTCGTCTATAAATTCGAGATATTCAATTCTAAACGGCGGTGGCTGTGAATGCTGGTCGCTCGATATATGGTGATGCCTAGTACCGCAGGGCAAAAACTCCTCCCACTCTCGCAAAGCCAACGCAGCAGTGTCGGCAACAGCAAAAAGGAGCCAGACGAGTGTCGAGCTCAATATTGTAGCGTATATAGCCAGTTGGATATTCTGGACGGAATTCTTCATTGTGTCGAGTTGCAAAAAGTGTGATTGAAGTCAACCCGGATTCGATCGGAATGGCTGATATGACGCAAATCACTTTGGCGTACCTACCGTCTGGTGTATCACGTGATACCAGCACCCCTCATGAAGATACTATTTTCTGATGCATAGAATTCAACCTGCTTATTCGACTTAATAAATGGTCTATGATGATATTTTACTAATTATGTGATGAGTATATTTGATTTGTATAGACCCACGTGACCTTATCGATAACAAATGCGGCACCGGATATCGGCCACAGAAAAAGAGGGACATCTTCAACCTCGACATTAAACAATCAATTGAATAAATACCAGCAAGATGTCGGCCTTGCAGACATTCATGCTGACGGTGGACCGCGACAAGCAAGCTGCCATCGCAATTGCCGAACAAACCGCCCAAGGTAGGCCAAAAATACCATACTCAAGGAACTAGTCTGGCTGACAAAAAAGATGTCGAGAACAAGAAAACCACCCTTATCGACGTCGTCCAATCCCTCGGCGAATACATAAACTACGACGACGCCATCATTCGCGGAAAAGCGGTTTCCTATCTGGCCGCCGTCGTCAAGGCCTTTTCGCCAAAGTTTTTGACGAGACAGCAAGTTCAGGTGTTGACGACGTTCTTTTGTGATCGGATTGAGGATGGAGGGGCTGTTACGGGGTTGGATACGTTGCAGAGGTTGGAGAGGTTTACGAGAGATTTTGCGCAGGAGGTTGCGCGGGCGTAAGCTATCTCTTCTTTGTATCTGAGGAAAAGGGGTTGATTGACGGGTTTAGGATATTCGAGCATTACAAAGAGTTGCAAGCGCGAGCGCAGTCGCAGAGATACCAGGTATATCAGTTGGTCAATGGGTTGATGGAGAATCACAGAGCAGGTTTGTCACCCTTGGACGACACTCTCTGAGAATACGTCTGACAGAAGTAGCTCTGCACGACCTCGGCGACGAATCCCTCGTCGGCATTGTGGATTTGATGACCGGCGAGAAGGATCCGCGCAATCTCATGCTTGTCTTTTCCATACTCAAAGTGTTGATGGTTGAATGGGACATAAGCCATCATGTCGAAGTGAGCTGTTCGGCCTCAGAAGATTGGCTTAAGCTAATGTCCTACAGACGCTTTTCGATTCCGTGTACAATTACTTCCCGATTACCTTCAAGCCTCCCCCGAACGATCCATATGGAATCACGGCTCAAGATTTGAAAGATCGGCTGCAAGCTTGCATAGCTTCGAATTCGTTGTTTGCGCCTCATGCGTTCCCATCGTTGATTGATAAGCTTGATTCGACGTCGAATAATGTCAAGGTAAGCTTACCATTGTCGATTGAAAGGCACAATCCTAATTATTTCTAGCGAGACTCATTGAATGCATTGGTTGCATGTATAGAGTCATACGACACTAACACAGTGTCGAGGTACTCCATCCAAGTTTGGGACGCCGTCAAGTTCGAGATTCTAAATGTCCAAGAGGATTTTCTGTCTGACATGTCCCTGAACGTGTTGAAAGTGATTGTGAAACGGCTATCCGAACACACAACACAGGTCTCGCAAGAAATGCCACTTGCACATTTCCTCAAGCCCATTATCCAAGAATGCAACGACCAGCTTCGCGAACCTCAAGCCAAACAAGCTAAACCCGCGCGTGAAATCATTCGACATGTATCTTCTGCGTCTATACCAGCGTTCATTCTCGTCGTCCAATCTGTCGTCGCGCCTCTGTTCACAATTTACCAAGAAGCCGACTCTATCGCCAAGCAGAGAGCATTTTTAGAGACATATGTCACCTTGCTGGATTCTGCCATTGATCTGTACGGAACATGGGCAGACAAGGGTTTCGCACAGCAATTCGAGAACCCATTGACAGCATTCCAAGATCAATTCACTGAAGTGTTTAGTCAAGCATTGATGGGTGCTGCCAAAGAAGAGATTTCTTTCCGACAGACCGCATTGCAAGGTCTGTTGCGCTTGTCGACGCTACGCAATTTCTTCCAGGACAATGAGATTGGTCTATTCGTGCAATATCTGGACGAAATTCTGCTCAAAGAGGAAGTTGTCGGCTCTGGAGCGCTGAAAAAGGATGCCGTTTCCGCGCTTGCGGAACTCTCACGATACAAATCGAATCTTATCATGGAGATTACGTTGCCGGCTTTCATGGCTACGCTTCCTGACCAAGATGATGGCACAGATTTGAAATATATAACCACGCTGGACACATTGGCTCAGATCAGCGCGCAACGAAACATTTTCGAGACGTTGGTCAGACGTTTGTTGAACAAATTGGACCTGTTGTTGCAGGGCGACAACTCCCATCCCCGATATGTCAAGATTATCCTGTTGACCATCATCCATGCCATGGAGAAGAAACCCGACGACGCGCAAAACGTCAGCCTTGATAGCTACTACGACCGCATTGTGGTCGGACTATCGAAACGGGCTGCATTGGCTTCGGCGACTGAATCGTCCAAGATTCTACGTGACGTCTCTGTCTTGGATACACTAGGCCGTCTCTGCACGCTTATCGTACGATCCATCTCTCGCGAGAAGCAAGACCAAGTTGCGGAAAATATCTACACCCTTTTCACCAGCCAGACGGACGCTTTTACACCTGTCCCATTCTCACAAACGAGCGACCAAAACCAAAAACGGACCATGATTCTATCGACACATTTACTCGCTGGTCTACCAAAGGACACCACGAAACTACCCTACTCAACCACCAATCCCGACGACATAATATCTCTACTCAACGACTTGGTACACCTCGCCGAATCCACCACCTCGGCCAACGACCCAGCAGATGAAGCAGCCACTCAACTCTCCATCCACCGCCACATCGCCCTCCTCATTAACAAATTCCTCCCCACCTCCCTCCTCCCTCAGGCCACCTCCTTCTTCGATGCAAATTTCCCTTCGAACACCGACAACGGAATCGCACCCAACCACATAAAAACACTCTTCTGGCTCGCAAAAGCCCTTGCCCTGCGTCTCGCGCCATCCACATCCTCCATCCTCTCCCAACTATTATCCCTCCTCTCCTCCACCGATGCCACAACCAGCGAAACAGCCGCGCGCGGCTTCTCCCTAATCCTCGCCGCCGACGACGTTCTGAGCGTTCAAAACGGCGCAAATATCCGTTTACTCTCCAAACAGCGCGTTTTCAGCATCGTCGTGCCCATGATCAGCTCCAATTTCCGCTCTCTCCCATCCACTACCCCTTCAACCTCAACCTCAATCGAAGGAGCAGGGGTCTCGCATATAAAACCAGCATATCTAACCGCCCTCTCCGGAATCCTAACCTCCATCCCTCCGGACCTCGTTCTCCCCGAACTCCCCTCCCTCCTACCCCTCCTCCTCCAATCCCTAGACCTGAGCACAGAAGCCGCGACCTCACTGCCCGTCAAACAAGCAACCCTGCACACCTTCAGCGTCCTGATCCGCGACAATGGCGGCGCAAACATAATTGATGCAACGGGGCACATCTCCGAGCTCGTAAGAAGACTTTTGCGTACCGCGTCACTAGCGACCGCAAAAAGAGAAGGTGTCCCGACGTCAGCGCAAGTGAGGGAGATGGCGTTGAGGTGTTTGTATCTTTTGCCTACTTCCTCGCAAGTCAGGGGCAGTACTGTCGGCGCAGATGATGTGGATACCGCGCTTGCAGCGGCACTCAATCGGCCTACAGGCTCGAAAGTCTCGGCTGGGGCGAGCGGGGTATCGCCGCTTTTGCCGGTTAAGAATATCGTGCTTAGGGAGTTGTTGAGTATATTGGATGATCCAAAGAGAGATGTTAGAAAGGCGGCTGTTGATGCGCGGGCGGCGTGGTTGAGGGGCGTTGAAGATGAGAAAGAGGATGATGATTAGATTAGCTAGGTACGCTAGACGGGAAGAAAGAAAAGTCTGGTTTTATGTTATAGACGACGTATAAAGGGTGGTAGAGATAGATGATGCATAAGATGAGTTGATAATTGTCAATAATGGAGTTAGTCTTGTCATTGCATTGTTCATTGGTTTATCTAGAGTTGAGAGTAAATGCATATCGATCAATACTATCGCAATAGACTGATGACAAAGTAAGCATGGCTCGACAACCCATATCACCAAGTCTCATCTACCCGGCACATCTCCTTGCAAATTCAGTGTTCCATCAAACACCAGACTCAACTACCATTCACCAATTCTCATACGGTCCAAAATAACCTTGGCCAGTCTGTACATACTGCCCAATCCCGAATCACCAATAGTCTGCGCAACTTCGCTTGATGCGTACGCAAAATCCTTCACTTCAATCTCGTCACCAAGAAGGTCCACCGCAGTCCATTTTTGCGTCTGTTGTCCAAAATCCAATTCCCGGTTGGTGGACAGAAGTTTCTGAATCGCACCGCTCGTCACCGACACTTCATACCACAGATTTCTGGCTGCGACGGACTCTTGACGCTTTTCAACGGGGATGCGACCACGGATCAACCTGGGATGGCCGGGTTTGCGGCCGACCAGAAACTGGCGAACCTCCATCGTCTTCAGCATCAACTCAGAAGACAGTTCCTCGTTCACGGGTCGATGTCTATGCTTGATTGTACTCCTCATCAAAATCTTGTCAACCACAAAGATCTTGTTCTTCGGCTCGCTGCAAAAAATGGTGATGTCTTCATCGCCTGGCTGAAACCAAATAGTCTTGATGAACTCGTCAATTGCCTTCTTCAGGGCAGGGTCCTTGTAGGCGTGCAATTTCATCTCCCCTTTCAAAGTGATATTCATATCCCACATCCGGTGAGGAAAGTGAATTGTGGAACATCCAAGTACATACGGCGTTTGACAAAAGCTTGGATGACCGGATTCATCCAGCGAGATGACAAAGGAAGAGCCGTCTTTCATCTTGCAATGATATTCAAACACAACGTCTAGACTCGCAGGCGTTTCGTGGAAAATCCGCTGCGGACTCTTCTTGCTCCAGATCATATCAATCATCGCGTCAACATCAGCTCCCGACCCAGTAACCTTGTTCCATGACCAGTACGGAGCCAGGACATTGCCTTGCATGGATTGAAACTTCTCCTTCCAATCGTCAATTGTCACCACTGTTTCATCAAAACCTGAGTCAGGCGACGATGGGGCTATGGTGATCAGTTCGATGCTGGCTTCCAATTCCAAGGTCCCAGGGAACGACCTGGCTGCTTCCAACGTTGGTTCAAGAGCATTGAAAATCTCTAGAACGTGAAGAGAGTCTGCACGTAAGACCGGTTTCGGCGTAGGCTTCTGCACTTCGGTGACATCGGTTTGAGTTGGGATAGACACTCCGCCCCCGTTGGGTCCAGGCTTTTTTGGCTCGTCGCTTGTAATAGGACGTGTAGTGGCGCTCGGGGAAGGCTCTCGAGATTCGGCTTTGCTGCTTGACTTGTCCTTTTCGACAGCTGCAAAGGCATTTGACCAGAACTTTTCCAACGTAGCTTGCTTTAGAGGAGACCTGCTGTCGGGAGACGTCTTCTGAGCCATTGTTCGGTGCAAGGTTGGTGTGGGTTTGGATTTGAATGCGATGGACGGTGCAGATTTAGACTCATCTGAGCCTTTCTCGTCTTCGGCTTTGGGTTGGCTCTTTACTGGATTCGACTTGGAGGTCTGCCTGACTCGACGCTTCAACACTCCTCTCACAGGTTTCTGCTCCGGAGGATACTCTTCGAGTGGGACAGACTGCTCGGGATCGATGGGCGCTGTGCCCGTTTCGATGGCCTTGCTCACCCACTTCGTGACCCGGTCAGCATTCTCCGAGGCTAAAATGGAGTAATACTCCTTCGGCCTCAACGTCAAGACAGGTTCAGCCGGGTCAGGGCTCGGCACCACTTGCTCAGCAGCAGCACTTGAAGAACTCGAAGTCTCTCCTATGGCCTTCTTGCTGTTGTACATGTCATAATTTCCGAACATCTTGAAAGACTGACTTGACAAAAAGCGAGATGCAACGGCGGGGCGTGGTTTAGCCGTGGAGGGTTTCATGTCTTTTAACGAGACTCCTTGTCTGAACGGCACCAAAACACCCATGGAAGCCAAAGAACGCCACTCATCAGAGGTCGCAAGAATCTTCACCGTTGCGGCTGCTGAGTGGTGCCGGAAGGGGGTGATCTGGAGCTTCTCATAGCCGGTCGAGGGGAGGAACATGTGATGCCGATGGCTGGCCGGGTCTGGGCTCAAGAGGGACTAATCTACGTTAGACTCAGCTCATTGCTGTGTAGAAAAATCATACCAGTGCTAAGTGCAGGTGGACAAGTCGGTTGATCGCCTGCTCAATAACAGCAGCGTTCTTGCCCAAGACATCAACCTTCAGGCCGAGTTCATCGTAGGTGATTCTGGTTCCTGTCAAGTCTGCTATGTGCTTAAGAAAAGGTGCATAGCGATCTGGTTGGTAGGTGGGAGGGCATTCCCATGAGCCGGTTGCCGGCGGCTCAGTACTGGGCAGGTCATCCACCAACAAGTCTGCAGTTTTGTCTGGTGCCTGCAGTGGAAACGTTAGACCTTGGTCTTCGAGAAAGTAATTTGACGTACCGTCGCCATTTGGAGACCAGGGTTCCACCGGACCGTAACAGCTGAGACGAGAGCTGAGCGCTGGTAGTCGAAGTGAAATTAGAGTCTCAAGAAACGAGACGAATATGACAACAAGCTGAGTGTTCAAGAACGAGACGAGTTGTAGGAAAGGATGTAGAAAGCAAGAGAGAGATCAGAAGTAGATGGGGTGAAAGAAACGGAAGAAATGGAGAAGAAGGAAGGAGCGGAGGACGTAGATAGAAGGGGGGAGCTCGCAGGGCAGGAGCGAGGATAAAGTCAATGATCACATGGTTCGATAACCAACCTCTCAATCCCCTTCAATGAACTGAAACTGAGCATTGATCCGAGACATCTCAACCAATAAAGAAAGGCAATACTAAGAGTGGCCGGCAATTGCCATCCATTTCTTTGAGGTAAATTGGTGGGTGTGAGTTGTGAACAATAAGTCAGGGCACGGGGGCGTGGTGAGAGTGTTTGAGCTGGGCGTACTATGACGTGCATGGAGTGTTTGTCTGTCTGATAAGGGGAACAAACATGTAGAGAGGATAAAAGCCATGGATGAAATGTGGGATGGCGTATCTGATTGATAGCGATTATAATCAATAAGTGAAAATCATACAGTGAACAGTCATGATATGTAAATAAGCATTTCCAGAGCCCCCGAGAATATGGTGAAAGGCAGCCCAGGTCGAGGCCCTAGACATGCAATGTAAATGTCAAACCAAACGCCGTGACCATGAGTATGACAAGGGTATCGAGGTGAATATGTATTAGGGTGAGTCTGATGTAGTGTGTAGTTGAGCGCTGAGTGACGACAAAATATGTGGTCGAATGGCGGATAGTGAAAGTTGAGTCGTGAACCTTGGAAAAAGACAAGAAGACTATTCAGCCCACTCGATATCCTTCTTGACATGCATCACCCACTTCATTTTATCCTCGGTCTCCTTGAGCGACGCAACAGCCGCGTCGACGTTGGCCTGATTTTGTCGGCCCTTGGTCACCAAGTCCTCAAACTCGCGATCCCGCGCAGTCTTGTAAGTGTCGTATGCCGTGAAAATCTCCTGTATCCGACGCCTCTCCGTCTCCAGTTCTTGGTTCTGTCGATCGATCAATGCATCCAGACGTTCTTGTTCCCTGTCCTTGAGTTCCGCCTGATCTCGAAGAGACGCCAGTTCGTCTCGTATCCCTTTGAACTTCCTCTGCAGATCCGACCTTTCCCTCAGCGACGCCTTGGATAACGCATCGTATTGAGAAGTGCTATAATTCGAAGTCTCTTGCAGCTCAGCACATTTCCGATGAAACTCGTCTTGTTCCTCAGACATGAGTTGGTTGACCTTGGCCGTCTCTGTCTCCGCTCTGAGCCTTCTCGCCTTTTCATTTTGGACTTCTGCTTTCAAGTCTTCAATCTTTCGATCTTTTCGTGCAATAGAGGCAAGGTTCGTTTCGTTGGATTGTTCTGAATTTCGTAATCGCTCGCTAATGTTGATGATTTGCTCTTTTAGTGTTTCGTTGATGTGTTGTGCCTCCTCTGCCCGCGATCGGTAGAGACTCAGCTCTCTCGTCAGGCGAGCGATTTCCTCTTGTAGATTGTGAATCACCCTGCCTGATTTCCCGGTACTCGCATGACCGACGGCCGACGTCCATTCTGAGGAGAGATCATTATTCGAACTTTTCGACGAGATTCCGTTCACTCCGCTGGTGCCGTTGACACCGTTGACACCATCTGCAACGTCAGCCTGTAATTTTCTGCTGTATTCACCAGACAAAGACAAACCCTCAGGTGGCGAAGCCGGGTTGGAAACAACCCTTCGATCCGTCGTCAACGAGTCAAACAATCCTCCCGTCTGATGCATTTCCAGCCTCGTCTCGACACGCGGTAAATTCAACTGCGGCGCATCTGTATTGGTAGAAGAAGTATCATCGTCAGTCGAAGAAGGCTCTTTTCGCTGTTTGATTGTCAAGGCTTTTTTCATTCGCTTGAGGGGACTCAAGCGAGGTGGTGTGGTATCCATCTATGTGTGCTGAAACAGGTGGACATAAAGGGTGCAAAGTCTGGGGGAGGCATTGTGCTTGGGTTTTGTCGAAGTGAAGGAGATAAAAGACAAGAAAGGAAAAGAGAGCGTGAAAAGCTTGGAGTGTGAGCTCAACCATGGTTAAGCGGGCCTTTGCCTTCACCTTCACGCAACATGCAGGGGACTGTAAGAGGTGTATGGCCACTATGGCGGCTAACTGGATGCCATGCACTGGGATATGGGAAAGGCTTACCACTGTCCAAAGCCCAAGGTCGAATACCAAGAGCATCTGCAGGAGATTTCTTCTTCAATGTATGTCTCTTCATGAATTCCGACTCAGTGCTCTCAGAATCTGTGGTTAATGCCGGACCGGGGTGACGTTGTATGTTGGTTGATGAAGGAGCTCCGGAGCAACAAATGACCTCCGGAATCAGCCACAGTCAGTGAAATCAGACACAGACAAAATGTACAACATCCACAGACATGCCCTGATAAACCTGAATCAATTGCATATATAGACAGAGCAGATAAAGCGAGCGGTCTTTGATTCCGGTGTGTTTCGACAAAGCAGTCTCAGCGTGATCTTTAAAAAAAGTAGACAAGGAGAGGAAGGCATGATGTCAGCTGCCAGCGAATCAGAGCGATCAGACAGATCCACTTCCCGCTGTCAGCCAATGGTAGCAATCCTAGTCAGGGGCTGTGGCTGCTGATTGGCTGACACACAGACTATTACTCGGTAGCCGCGGGCACTAGTTGCAGCTCCCACGACCTTCCGATCAGAGGAAGAAATAACATCCTCTCAAACAGAAAAGATGTTTGATTTCACTTTGATTTTCAATTGAACTACCTATTGCGAATCCAGCCGTGACTCGACTCGGGGATATGTACGGGGGGTATCATCGCGGCAACATGACATGATGGTGATGATGTGGTGGTTGATGGGCCTCGGATCAACAGAAGGCGCCATCGTACAGGGACAGCCGACAAACCGGCCAAATTTGCTAATCATTACACACACAAAGGAAACAGCAAAAAATACAGCTCCTACGCAGACAGGAAAAGAAAACCCGCGGCACCAGCGACTAACGCAAGGGACGCACCAATCCTGCCCGCCGAACCGGTCTGCACGCTTGACGACGAAGTCGCCGTCGAAGTAGACTTTTGCGATCCCACAAACGGAGTATTCATGTGCGACGCTTTGGCTGTCTCGGTCGGTTCTGTGCCTGAAGTTGCGCTTGACCCTTCTTCACTAGCTGTGGCTCCAGTTGCTGTGCCAGTAACATCCGATGCGGCCGAACCTGTTGTTGCAGCGGTGTCAGTGACTGCCGCAGCAGCAGATTCTGCAGTTCCGGATGATGATGATGATGATGATGATCCTGTGGTGGTAGTGGTACCCGTACCTGTCGTTCCAGTCGCCGACGCAGCCGCCGTAGCAGCGGAATCAGTCACACCCGTCATCGCAGCAGTGTCAGTTGCGGAAGCAGAATTGCTCATATTCTCCGCATCAGACTGCGTTTTGTCCAGCACATTCGCGTTCGGCGTGTCCGAACCACCTGTCAGCGGCAGCAGACCCGTGTAGTTGATATCGTCTCCCTGCGTAATCTGAAAAGCGTAGTCGTCCGCATTCTGTAGATCAGCGGGAGGAGTCCAGCTGAATTCGCCGTTTGTGGCGTCGCTGCTCAGGACTTCGACGTCTTGAAGGTCCGTGGATGCGCCTTTGCGAAGGGTGATTGTTGCGGGCTGTCTTTTGGTATTAGATGGGTAGATTTATGAAGGGTGAGGAAAAGCACTTACGGCATCGCTGCCTCCAACCCATTTCAGAGTCACGGGCTGACCGGCTGTCAAACTCGCAGGCCACTCTGAGAAGGCGATGTTGTCGGCCATAGCAGACACCAACAGCCCTGCGCCGACGAGGAGATATTTAAGTAAAGCCATCGTGAGTGGTGATAGTAAATTTTGTAACCGCTGATATTGAACGTCAGGCAGTCAAGGAGGTGTAAAGCAATAGTGAGAAGAATTGGCGAAGTGTGCCAACCAGTATCTTTAAGACATAGGGAATCTGTGGGAGCAAGTATCAACAACATCCTTACCCCTGGGAACTTGACTTTCGAAGAATGTCAACCAAGAATGAGCCTTTCACCAGTCAAGACAACATAGCTTCACATGATCCATAGTCCATACTTCCTGCACCAAGAGAAAAAAACGTGCATTCTTCTGGAGAAGGAAGGAAATCATTTGACCCAGAGCTAGACGCCATGGCATGGTGCGATGCATCAACCGAACCAAGACGGTCTACGTACATTCCAATAACTTGCCCCTGGCAGGCAACCAACCACATCTGGAAGAATTGAGACTTGGTGACATTCTTCAGTCGCCGTAACATCCTGCCCATTGCGTCCTAGTAATCCTACTCACGAAGAAATTTTTGAAAACTTGTCCTCATAAACCTGATGTCCTCAGGGCTAGATGCTTGCCATTCCCCAACCCTGAAACGCCATATGGTATATACAATTTATAACAACCTCGCACGCTTTTCAAGCTACAGGAAACTCCACAACCCTCCTCAACAAGCTCCCTACCCCCTTATCCTCCCCTCCATCCTCTTCCACCAGCAATCTATCCGTAAATATCCTCTTTGGAATCCCAAATTCCACAACCGGCGGCTTTCTAAAGGGCTTTTCTTCTGCACCCAATTCCGCCGTCAACATACCCTGATAACTATAATCCAAAAAGTCTTCCATATTATACGACTGTTTTGTGAATTGTTCGGATATGATGCGCGCGATGGCGGCGACGTTGGGGTGGTAGTGCGATTGTAGGGATTCGATTTCCCATAGACTGCTATCGATGGCGTTTGTGAGGGTTGGATCGGACTCGTCTGCGCGGAAGGGGTCGTTCCTGTCTTTCTTGCTGACGTCGCGATGGATCATGAATGTGCAGGTTGGGTGACTCTTGAGCAGGTTATATGCAAACGGGACAATTGCCACAATCGCACTGGGAGGCGCGTTGAGGGCTAAGCGCGCCAGTCGCTTGATGAAACTCGCTACGAGGGTAGCGGGCAAGTGAGTCGAGGCCAGGAATGTATCTAGCAGACGGAAAAATCGTGATCGATGCTTGGAATGTAGTAGCTCAGAGTCGAGCAGAGAGTAGAGTTTTGTGTAGAAGTGTGGGTAGTCGAGGTTTCGTTCCTGGATCAAAAAAAACAACCCGGAGAGTGCGAGGAGCGCTGTTGAGCCGCCGGTGTTGTAGCTGTCTGTCAAAAAGTCCATGAGCAGTTCGGGCCGGAGGAACCAGGGTGCGATTGTGTGCGCCATTTTTTTCAAAAGAGATTTTCGTTGTGCTTCGGATAAGTTGCTGCTCCGAAGGACTGCGAGCCAGGCATCTTGCGCCCATCTTCTGTGCGAATTGACGGACAGCAATGGATTTTTGGATTTTTCTTTCTTAGATGGTTGCTGGCCGTGGAAGTTTTCAAATTTGTAGTCTTGAGGAATGGCAGAGTCGCATTGAGAGAGGATCCAGATGAGTCGTGCGAGAATTTCAGAAGATTTCCCGGTGGAATACGATCTATTGATTGTTAACAATGGCTCTTCTTCTTCAAAGGGGATGGCTGGAGACGTACGATATTTTTTGAAAAGTGTAGAACCTCACATCGTCGAATTCCTTGACAAACTTCTCAACGAATTCCGTGCGTACCGATTCGCCATTTTCTGCCTCGACTAACGCTTCGAATATAGATTGGAACAGGCCCGTGGTCCATACTTGAACTTCGGCTTCGGGAATATGAGTTGCGCGCACGTTTACGAGTCGCATGGATAATGTCAAGGCAGTGATCTGACAGAATGTTAGATCTTTCATTGAGCACAAGATCAAATAGACAAACCTGAGAAGACGAATTCGCATATCGAATGATATCCAGCAACGCATTCTGATATTCCTGCAGTCTCTCCTTCAACCACCCCACCACGATCTGTTCCTGCTCGCTAGCCTTTGAAGGTGATTGTAGGTTTCCGCCAGCGATGAGGCGACAAAAGACTCGACAGAGGGAAACGGCCACTGCAAGGTTTGGCAGATCTTCAGTATCTTTTATGTTGTCGACATTCAGCATCGAAATCAAGGTCGCAATGTTGTTGTAGTATTTTCTCGACTCGGAAATTTGAGCTTCTAGCTCTTCAATCTTGGCCTGCTCATTTTTCGACTGGTCGCTTGCGACGGCCCGACGTTTGGTGGATTGATTGCCGGATTCTTTTGGAATCTTTCGCTTTTTAGTGATTTCATTCGCCATGATTGTGATTGTTGCAGTCTATAAATCATAGATGGTTTCTTACCATGATCAAAATTATTTATCGGACGATGTTTTTCCGAGATGGCCACCATTCCCAACCCGGCTAGCGTCTTCCTTATTGCCAAACTCCTCTTCCCGACAACTTCTCGTCACTTCCGGTTTCCCTACCATTGCAAACCCAGACTACACTGACAACAATGGCTTCGCGTTTGGCAAAGAGCGCCATCGGTATGTTCTGTTCGACACAATTATGATCAACTGATCGCATGCTGACTTTTCGTTATGAGGCGCCACCCGCGTCCGGCCGGCACTCGTCACCCGCAACCTCCCTTCCATCACAGCCAACCTCTCGGCACCTCGATTCGCTTCGAACGTCCCAGCTGAGGAGCCCTCAAAGAAGGCCCAGTCGATCATTGACTCCTTGCCCGGCAATTCGCTCATCTCCAAGACTGCTATCTTGTCTGCCGGAGCCGGTCTTTCCATTGCCGCCATCAGCAACGAGCTCTACGTTCTCAAC
Source organism: Talaromyces thailandensis (assembly GCA_019828575.1). NCBI lineage: Eukaryota > Fungi > Ascomycota > Eurotiomycetes > Eurotiales > Trichocomaceae > Talaromyces > Talaromyces thailandensis. The sequence continues at coordinate 77,014 of JACVQZ010000059.1, forward strand.
GAGGAAACCGTCATCGCATTCTGTTTGCTCAGTGTCTTCACTGCTCTCGGCAAATATGGAGGTCCCATGTACAGAGAGTGGGCTGAGGGTCAGTCACAGAAGTACAAGGATATTTTGAACTCTGCCCGTGCCGACCACACCAATGCCGTCAAGGCCCGCATTGAGAACGTGCAGCAGCTCGGTGGTGTCGTTGAGGTCACCAAGCAGCTCTTTGAAGTTTCAAAGGTAGATTGCTTCAATCAAACAAGGCGAAGGGAAATATTGACAATTATAGGAAACCGCCAAGCTTGAGGCTCAGGCTTACGAGCTCGAGCAGCGCACTGCCCTCGCCGCCGAGGCCAAGCAGGTTCTCGACTCCTGGGTGCGCTACGAGGGCCAAGTCAAGCAGCGTGAACAGCGCGAGCTTGCCGAGACCGTCATCCGCAAGATCCACGAGGAACTCAAGAACCCCAAGGTTCTCCAGCAGATCCTCCAGCAGAGCATCGCTGATGTTGAGCGTATGCAATATTCCGAGCCTTGAAAATTTTGAAGCACGAGCTAACTTTTATAGGTATCGTTGCCGCTAAATAAACGTCAAGACGTCAATAGATGGATGGCTGCCGGTTGATCCTTCATGTACAAAAACAGCGTCGGTGTTATATGATGCACTAGACTTAAAACCACACAATTACAGTCTTCTGTTTTCTTTTGTTTCCTATGTAGCATATCGCATTGAAGATGATTTTTGAACTATCCGTGTTGTATACTTCTTGGACCGTTCGCATTCTTGTACCTGACTGTTGACGAGACAAGTCGCGCATCATTGTACTAGCACCGAGTCTAACTTACCGGCCGCCTTTCAGCCTACCGATTACCGCGTCGTAGTATGTTATGTACATCGAACTTGGTAGTTTGAGCACAAGCCCATACATTCCGGGATCGTGGCTGTATTTGATATCGACATGCGTGGATCTGACTCCGCTTCATGCACGTGTATTGACTTCTGACTAGCACTCAACTCTCATACAGTAGTCAATGAATCTATCAGACACCGATGAATCTCTGTCATATCATTGATCAGTTCGATTACAGACGACAAAACAACTCAAAGAATATACACTGCACGCTCAGACTACGATTGGTCCATGGATTCAAAACGGTCCAAGAGTCTAAAGGCGCTGCGCCCCACGAATCAAAGCGGCCAAGGACCAGTTGACTCAGGTACGATGTCAATGAACGCCATGTAACTAACTTATTCATTCATATTTCAGAATCCTTCTTGAATCTCAATATCTTCTTGAACAAATCATATAGCACACGCTGCTGCATATTGTTCGGACATAAGTCGCGACGTAGATCCCCGCCATGCCACTCAAGAACATCCTGCACAGACACGGCAAAGACCAGAGTCAAGACACCACCACCAGCAATCCACTCAGCTCCCCCCAAGAAATCACATTCATCCGAACAGACACCCACACCCAAGAAACCATCACCCCCTCAGCCATCAACACCTCCATCGCGAACACAACAGCAGGAGCACAAGAATCCCAATCCCCAACAACACCCACCACCCCCCGCCGCAAATCATTCTTCCGGCGCCGCTCACACGCCTCTCCCTCAACCGACAACTTACATGTTTCCTCCCCTCCGGGCGGAAGTTCGTCAGAAAAGGGCGAAAAACGAATCTCTCATCTCTTGCACCTGGACCATCATCACAGCCGCAGCTCCCTCTCGCGCAGCGGAAGTACAAGCTCGGTAAACATCCCGGCTGATCTGCCGCAGATCGATGCAGAGAATGTAGCCGATGAGCAAGACCGGGAGGCGCAGTGGGAGAAGCGTGCTACGAGGCTTGTGCAGGGGAATCCGCGGATTGGCGGTGGTGCTGGTGTGTCGCCAGACAGGGTTTCGCAGAATGCGAGTTCGACGGGTACTGGTGCGGTTAATTTTTCGTATCTGCAGCCTAATCAGGGGCAGCAGAGGTCGAGGAGTAGAAGTACTAGTTCGGGGGTTTCGGAGCCGCAGGCTGATGTAAGTTTTTGTTTTTGATATGCCCTAGAGATTGATGGGATGGTGCTGATTGTGATAGATTAATATACAAGAAGCCATTCGGCTACATGAAAATGGGGGTATGTCATTCAATGACCACTATGACAAATACGTGAGATTCTGATGGCTTACATATACAGAGCTTGAAAAGTCGACACAACTATTCGGCATCCTCGCTGACCCCAACGGCTCCAACAACGCCATAGCCCAAGTCCTCTACGGCCTCGCACTCCGGTATGTCATTCCCTTCCCTCAGCATCCCTACCCAGCTAACGCTGCATACAGTCACGGCTGGGGCTGCACCCCTGATCTACCCAAAGCCGTCATTTATCTGTCTGCAGCAGCCACAAACTCGGCCTCCATCGAAACCCAAGCCCTGGAAGCCGGCCTCAAAAAGGGCGGCGCCGCAAAGGGCGAACTCGTACTCGCAATTTACGAGCTCGCGAATTGCTTCCGTAATGGTTGGGGCATCGAGAAGGATCCCGTTGCGGCGCGATTGTATTATGAGACTGCTGCTAACTTGGGAGATACGGATGCTATGAATGAGTGTGCGTGGTGTTATTTGGAGGGGTTTGGGGGAAAGAAGGATAAGGTATTTTTTTATTCCGCTTTGGAGCATATGGAGAGCAAATTGGCTGAAGGACGAGCTGACGATGTCTAGTATATGGCGGCGAAGTATTATCGTCTCGCTGAGCAGAATGGGAATAAGACGCTGGGAAATTCTTGGTTTGTCACCTTCCCATTCATATGAGAAATGGCTAACGTGTCGTGCCTAGGATCTGGAAAGATAAATACAATCCGAAATAAAGCACGGGTTTATCCATTGCTGCCTTTGATACCCTGTCGATGATACTTGATATGTCTCATGGACCCTAATTAGCCCCTGGTTTGAATATGTAAATACTAATAGCAATCCGTTGTCCTACGCTCATGCACTCATTTCACAGACGTGCAGCATTCATTTCGTTGACACAGGGGCCCGCGCCATATCAAGCTTTGTAGCCGAAATCTCGGGCCTAATATCCATCTCGAATATATCCATGGGCAGACCAATAGTGGTGCAGGCATTTGGTATCTGACAAACACAATCAGCAGTCTTCTCTCCTTTCTTGTGATCAGAGAAGAAAGTGGAAAGAGGAAGACTTACATCTACAATACCGGCGATGTGCCCCTCCACAGGCGCCGCACTCAACAGCAAATAAATTTGATAATCATCATACCCGTATCGCCGCAGATACTCAATGATGCGAAGACAGCTTTGACGATAGGCTACAGTTGCGTCGAGAAAGTGTTGTTTGCCGTTTTCGTCGACGGAGAAGCCCTATACAACATCAGCGTCTTATTTCCCTAGACAGACGGACGCACAAAGGGCGAACCTCGAAATAGAGCATCCTCCCAGGCCCAAATTGAGGCTGGACGGGACCAGGAATGAAAATCGGAGACTTTCCATTCACCATTCCGAGTTGTTTCTGTCCGTCTTTCATGACTGTGCATTTGACGGTGATTACGCCGGCCATTTCAATTGCGCCGCAGAATGAGATTTCGCCATCGCCTTCTGTTGTTTTCTCAGCCCAAGAATCTTCAGTCATGGCTTGCAAGGGATGGAGGACGTACGCGAAAAATGCAAATCACCAACACTAAACTTCGCGCCCGGAACATGCACCGGTAAATACACTTTACTCCCCCTCGACAAATTCTTTATATCGCAGTTACCGCCATGTTCCGGTCTTCCGGGTACTGTGCGCGCACCCTCGGCTGCTATCTTTGCTGCCGTGGCTTCATCTGCTGCACCAGCATGCGCGTTTGTCGTCAGCGGAGGATTCGCGACTGTTCGCGTTGTGCCTCCGGCCGCCTTTTCAGAGATGAGTTCGGCTTCGCGACGATTCCATTCTGCGAGAATCTCGGCTGAAGGTGCGCAGCCCAGAATACCGGGATGAATTAATCCTGCGAATTTGACGCCGGGGATGTGTCGAGATGTGCAGTGTATGCCTTCAAAGTCCCAGATTGCCTTTGCCCTGCCTTTCTATCAGCCCTTGCTTTTATTATCAAGAGGGGAAAGGGGAGAAGCTACGCATTAGGATAAATCTCATCCAAAAAACCACCCCCATTCTCTCGGTGGAAAACACCCGAAAATCCCCATGGCTGATCTTCAAAGGGCTGCACATCCTGTATCTCGACGCAGAGTACATCACCTGGTTCGGCGCCTTCAATCTCAAAGGGGCCTGATAGATAGTGGACTTTGGTGAGATCGACATTTAGCACGTCGTCGGCGGAGTCATTGTTTCCGATTTGCCCGCCGGTCCAATCGAGGCATTCGATTTTGACGGTTTCGTTGTTGTTAATTTTGCCGCAGAAGGGGACTGTTATATCATTATTCTTTATTGCTCTAGATGTAGCGAATGTAGAGAAGTACCGTCGGGATGCCAGCGGTTCTGATGTTCTTTAGTTTGCTTGTTAAAAGAGTAACGGAGAGCATTCTCACGTGTAGATACGGCTGCTTTGCAGCAGGTGTGTTTACATCAACCTTGAGCGCGGTGCGAATCCTGCTCATCTTGTTTGGTCGTTCGAACGCTCTTTACTGAATAGATAGCCTTACTTGTAAAGAATTACAGAAGAAGAAGAAGAAGACATACAGTACCTAGGTACGTTCTTATGTATGATCACCCCGCAGTTCAACGACCTTCCTGATACTGCTGATAGACAAGTCCCTGCAGGTCTTGACCCGTTTAGGACAATTGATACGGGACGTCCATGTCACCTTGAATAATTACTGGCTTGTTTTTTCAGGGTCTATTTGAGGATGGACAAATGATCGGGCTGGTGCTTATCTGCTCTACGACGGGGTTAGCCGTGGATGTCGGGATATGATGAACCTTGGATTTGGTTAGAGTCACTGTAGATAGGCCAGTACTTGTTGGGTTAGGGACCGTTCTATTCAGGATTATTCATCATGGATATCAAGTTTGAAGGTGATGATACTAGATACTAAAGTCAACGTTCAATGAACGTATGCCATCGAGAACAATAGACTTGAACAAGTTGAAGTCCGAGAACATAATCAGCGAGAAGAATGTGGATACGCGATAGAGTAATTGTCTGCATTCCTTAATCGCACACATTCTTCAAAGGCACCTGTTTGACCGTACCTATTGACTTCAATTAGATCTGGCGCTGTTTGCTAAAATATATTGTTACTACCTGGGTAGAATCCGCGTCGAATGTGCTCTTGAATAACGTCCTCGAGGATAACCTCCTTGTGTATACCTCTTTCTTGATTGATCAATAGAGACATACAAACGAATCGAGTCAACGATAATACCAGCCTCTCAACACTCAATCAGCAGAACTGTAAAATAATGTGTCGGACATGAGAATCAATAGATAGTAGAGTGTCTGAAGACACTGTGCCTGTGGAAGTGACGTTGGGCCATCGGCGACTAAGAAATGCCATGCCGCCTTGCTTACTTTGCAAGCCGTCACCCGCGCTACCTTTTCTGTTTACTTTCCTCCCGGCCCTTCCACAATTTTTTTTTTTACACACTTCTCATATCCCCCATCCATTACCTCTCTATCTCATTTATTTGAGCTTCATCCTTGGTCATACATATTCCTATCTCTTCATATCACCATATTACGCACCTCACAACGGCAATGCCTCCCAAACGCACAGCAAAATCGGCCGAGCCCAAGGCCACCGCCACCGCGAAAGCTACCAAAACTCGCGGACGACCAGCAGCTACTGAGAAGAAGACTACCACAACTACCACCACCAAAAAGAGCGTCGCAACTACTAAAAAGACCACTCAGTCTAAGAAACCCCTTCAAGAAGCAAAAGCCAACACAAGCGCAAAGCGCAAGGCCGAAGCCGACCTCGAGGAAAAACCACAGGGCAAGCGTCAGAGGCCGCATGCTGAGACGAAAGCAGTCAAGAAGGAGCGCGTCGTTAAGAAGCCCACTGCTCCTCGCGCCAAAACCCCCAAGCCCGCGCCAGCACCCAAACCTCCCAAGGCGAAAGTCGTCATCAACACTGCGCCGACTACGCGTCTCGACGTGTTCGTCTTTGGGTCCAACAGCAATGCCGAGCTTGGAATGGGCGATACCTTCAAGAAGGCCGAATGTCCTCGACCCAAGTTCAACAGCGTCCTTTCTGATGCAGGTGTTGTGCAGATTTCGGCGGGTGGAATGCACGGTATCGCGCTTACGCATGACAACAAGGTCCTGACTTGGGGTGTGAACGATCAGGGCGCTTTGGGTCGCGACACAAACTGGGAAGGTGGATTGGTGGATATGGACAAGGCGGAGGAGTCTGGTTCTGATGACGACGACGGGGAGATTGAAGTCAACCCCAAGGAAGCGACTCCTTCGGAGATCGATTTGTCCGGTGTTGAGAAGGGAACCGTTTTCACTCAGGTTGTCGCTGCTGACAGTGCGTCTTTTGCTCTTACTGATGATGGTTTCGTCTATGGCTGGGGTAATTTCCGCGTAAGTTTTAGATTTCACTCTCAATACTTTGCACGTCTGCTAACGACTGTACAGAACAGCAACGGTCCTTGGGGTTTCTCGCCCGAGGTCAAGGTCCAGCAGACTCCCACACTCATTCCAGGTCTCAAGAACGTTACCAAGATTGCTGCTGGCAGCAACCACGTCCTCGCTCTTTTGGCCGATGGTACCGTTCACTCCTGGGGATCTGGTGAACAAGATCAACTGGCCCGTCGCCTCGTTGAACGCCGTGCTAAAGCACAAGGCCTTGTCCCTCACAAGGTTGGCTCGAAGCGTGGATTCGTCGACATTGCTGCTGGCGCCGACCACTCCTTTGCCGTCCACAAGGATGGATCTGTCTATGGCTGGGGATTGAACAACTACGGCCAGACTGGTATTGCCAGCAAGGCTGGTGAGAGTGAAGCCGGTGTCCTCAAGCCTACCGTCATTCCTAGCTTGAAGGGCCAGAACAAGATCACTCAGATCTCTGCTGGAAATTTCAACACCCTCGCCATCACCGACAAGAACGAATGTCTCGTCTGGGGCCGTATTGACAACCACGCCACCGGCATCGACGCCAGCACTTTGGCTAAAGAAGACGTGATCTTCGACGACCGCGACCGCCCTCGCATCTTAACTAATGCAACCCGCATCCCCAACTTGGAGGTTGCATACGCAACTTATGGCACCGAACATGCCATCGCAGTCACCACAGACGGCAAAGCATACTCCTGGGGCTTCAACTCTTCCAACCAAACCGGCCAACCCGGCGATGACGACATAAAAGTCGCTACCTTGATCAACTCAAAAGCCGTGCAGGAGAAGCAGTTTGTCTGGGCCGGTGCTGGTGGTCAGTACGGTATGATTGCGACTGTCAAGGAATAGGTTATGAAGGTCGATGCTTGATTATGCCTCGGTTTCATTTCGTATCTGCACTAGTTGGTGTCCTTTCTGCTGCCTAATTTTAATGTCCTTTCACCATCTGTACATAGTTTGTCCCGTCTCTTCTTTTTGATAAAAGCTTGTTTGAATATGTCGTTCGCAGGAGTCATCTTTATTAATAGAATGAATCAATACTCGAGTTACCTAGTTCGAATCACCGACATCCATGGCCATATTCACTACGTGTCTACGCTCTTCAGAATCTACAACGCTCCACTAGAGACTGACGAATACTAGCAATGATTGCTCAAAAAAGACACCAAGTATTCTTTCTTTGTTATCTCAGGAGCCATTTCTGTAGCCAGTAGTTATACAATTGTATCATTTGAGGTAGCGACGGAGCAATTGGCGATTCCTCAACATTGAACGGTTTTCCCGTGAGCTCGATCGACAAGTCCCGCCGCAGATCTTGCTCCATCGCGTAGCTCTACAAGTCGCTGTGCAGAGTTTTTTGATTCAACTTCATCGGAGATACCTCTCCATTCCATATGCAACAGATGGGTGAATACGAGCATCCAGGTAAAAGCCTGCCCAGAAGCGGCAATCAAGATCCTCGAGTTTCGGCAGATAGCTCGACGAAGAGACTTAGCAACCCGGCGATCTATTGTATTCCGTACACTGGATGCGTGTCTTTCTTTACCCCAGTCTGTATTTCTGTTGGGTTTTGAGTGACCTGTGAACATACCCTGCGCAGCTCTTGAAGTCCGTTACTATTGCCGTCGCTTGAGCGTGATGCGGATCATCGGGTTTACTGCAACAGGTGTATCCTCTGTGATCAGCCCTCGAGTGCTTATGTTCCAGGACGCTCATAAGGCGGGTTGAGCACTTGGATCTTGTGCTGGGATATACCCGTGAACAACACCGAAATGATTTAGATGCTGCTCCTGGCACCTCGTCGTACGGTCAAGTCGTCTTGGATGTTGTACAGTTAGGTCTTTTCCAATCATTCTCAACGCAATATCTCTCAGAGGTAAATGGTGTAAAGACTAAGTCAACGAGAGGAGCTCACTTAGAGTACGTTGGCGCACTTTGGATTGATGATCGCTTCTGAGTAGTTCCTCACCATGATGTATGAACCTTGGATAGAAACCCAACATACCATGAAAAAGACTAGAGTCATCAACAGAAACATAAAACATTGAAGCAACAGCAAGGCGATGGCACTCGATGAACTGTGCAACTGTGCCTAAGGTATCAACACGCTTCCTCAAGATCAACTCCTCTTGATCCAGCATTTCAATGATTCTTGTGAATCAATTCCCCTTCCCATGAGCGAGCCGCCTTTGACACCGAACACCCATTCCGAATTCCTTCAGAGTATGACTCACATTTTCAAAATCCGAATCCTGCACCAAATCACATATGCCACGTACCTGACTATCAACTGACAAGCACGTGCACCCTGTCAAGTATTCCGCCGATTACCTACCCACCTGTATAGGCGGGAGTATGTACATGCATACCCGTGGACACATACGAATACATTTGATACTTACATAAATCATGAACCAAGTGGGTCGAGCGTGAATTGAGTTGTACGTACTTGTCGGTCTGTTACAGGTTTGTGTGTTAAACTATGTTTGTAGTCTACATACTTCAAATGTTACTATGGTCGAAGAGCGTATGAGTCACTTTGGATGTTGCTAGATGGTAGAGCTACCTAAAGATAGTTGGTGGATGAGTGGTTGGGCAACAATCTGGGTACTTCCGGCTTTAGCAATTGAAGATAGACTATGTTGTTGGAGTCTACATGATAATCAATGACTAGTTGATAGCTCATAGATTCTTTTAGTGTTAGAACAACTGATGTCATTGAACGTGTGATTATGTCTCTATCGTTCGACTCAATATTGCGCATGTTGGGAAGTTTTCTCTGAATTCGGCAGCGTTGGCATGTGCTAAGTGTCTGTATCATGATAATAGCAATTTGGCATGCATTTTTCTAGTACGACCGAGATGAACTTAATGTAGAAAGTAAATACTTGATTCTTGGAACGGAGATTACTGCCCGTGGATAGTTTCTTCTGGTGGTTGACGAAATAGGAAATTAGGGCTTCTCTACATAATCCTTCCACGATTTTATGCAAATGACGGAAATTGCCTGACAAGAATGTAAATCATAGACATGAATCTTCAATAATCAAATCCACAAGAGTCTCTCTTAGAAAATCCATCATTTTTTCTCTGACTTGAACAGAGCGTGAAAATGTTAAAGTCAACTTCTACAGAGTCGTCGAGCGAATGAGTCATTATAGCAGTCAGCCCTAATTGGGCCGTAAACGCTAAAATATAGATCAACATCAATTTTTCTACTATTTTCGCCCCAGTTTGAAACATACCGCCTAGAAAAAAGGGTGTTCTTGCTATTATTAACTGGGTCTTCTTCAATGGAGTTGTTAAGGAGGCCGTCAGGTACAGAGATATTACGTACCCAAAATTGAGTTAGGGGCAAGGTCCGGCTTCACCCATATCGAGGAGGACATTGTTGCCAAGCAAGATTCATGCCCCTTTATTATCTCTCTATTATGTATGTTCCTATTTGAGTAGGCAAGCAAGCCATTGATGTAGACTAATTGGCCCACATGATGAAGCATCCATCCATCAGGAGATATCACCATCACCGCAGTGGACCAAACGAGGAATCATCAGACGAGAATACCACATCCGTAAGGTATTCTAACGAAAGAACACCGCCTAAGGGCTGCAATATCAAATGTCAATATGCCATTGAGAGAAATCCACTGTCCTGTACTTAGTTGGATAGGTATGATCCACGAAACGGTTCAGATTCAAAGGAGCGGATGTATGTCCCTTTGTTCCGCGCCAGAAAAAGTCCAAGCTGGGTCAATACTTGGTCCAATTCTAATTCAATCAAAAGAAGACGCTCAGATCAAATGACGTTAGCATCCGGGACACCATACTGAAGGAAATGATCAGAGTGATCTGATCCGAGCAGAATGAGGCATCATCTCGTCCGCAGGCTTACGATAGGTTCATTTCCGACTTTCAACCTTTGGTCTTTCCGTATTGTTCGAATATCTCCGAAAATATGAAATTCAATCATCATGATCACATCGGAAGTATCAAAGAGCCCGATAAATTCGAGTAAGGGTCCAAAGCTAGGTCTAGTCTCTCATTTTCCCACGAGCTCGGTTCCAAGTTTCCAACGGGCATGAACGCCCAAATCGAGGTTGCCTCACTACAGCAATACCAAATCCTTTTCGTTATTACTGCTGCCTTATGATATTGGGTTCTGGCATTGGATTGGATAAAGATTTGACGGTTGCAATATTAGCTAGTACGTTAGTCTGGTTAACCCTAGCCACTGACACACAAGTGCCCATAAGCCAATCATTGAACGAAAAGGTAGGGGATAATGAATGGTCCCTGCGCATTTATCCAGCCCAAAAGAGAATCGCTAGAGATTTGACCCTAGGCTACTACATATTAGGACATACTTTTTTTGATCTTTTGATTCTGACGGATTAGTGGATAAGATCAATGCGAGATACAGTACGGGATGGGGACTCGTATCTCGAACCGGGCTGTCAGGTTTGGAGATGCATGTCTATTGGATGGGGTTATTGTACCTGAGAGAACTATTCAGTTGAACCTAGAGTTTCCTATACCTGATTCTGTTTGGAGTATCTAACAGTCTATTCGCGATAGTTCTGGGCGTGTATGGCTCTTTTAACCCGGAGATTGTCATAGGGTCATCGTGTTTATCGCCTCTCCTATTGGTGGCATGGACTTGTACTTGGAGAGGGCATAATTGAGGGGCAGAATACAAAAGATTACAATAAAAGGCCGTGGATTTAAGGTCATAGGTACATACAATAATGCATAGATCGAGATGATGTGCTTCTATTGGCTCATTTAAAAGGAATGCCCCGCTCGGCCCTCGTCGGACGGGCCGTCCCTTTGCTTCATCCATGGGACCGTCCTTACAGTACATGTACTGTTCAGAATCTATCCATGTCCAACCCAGTACATACTTGAGCTTCGACATACGCTTCACGAAATATCGTATCTCAGACAACTTCAGAAATATCTCTACCAATATTATTATCACTTCAAAGTCAGGAAAAAAATCCGCGAAATTAACAGAGTTGATCAAACCGCCCGCGTGAAAGACCTCAACGAGGTCTCGTGTCCAATCATGCCGTACACCATGATCTTTTCCCAGCCGACCAATCAAGAAAAGCAACAATATAGAAACGATTGGCTAGGAATGCATCTTTTCTACCGGACTAGTTTGACCCTAGGGTGACGGGTCATCCGTTCTTTTCATCGTTTATTCGGTAAACTAAAGTACGTACTACCAACGTCTCGTGGGCTGTGACTTGTGTAAGATAGTCATTATCAGCCGACGTGCTCATCGAGCAAAGTCACCTTGCACAATAGGACCGAGAGATTTCAAAATGAGAAGAGATAATCCGAGACATTTGACCCTTACGTATGTGCTTGCGAATAAAAGGTTATGTAACCACATAACCTGACTCCGGGAAAAGGTCACACTATCTTATGTACCCTAGGCAGTGGAAAAAAAGAAAAGTCATCGTCATGGGAAGGATCTTGTCAGACATACATAAATGTCATCGATTTATGCATGATAGTCAAGTCTGTCATACAACCATCATGAACTCTGTCGGTTTAGTTGATCGGCAAGTGCGCTTCTTCAAGTCTATCCGTCCACACTACATGACTCTTTCTTTTCTTTTTCTTTTTTTCCATTGAAGACTGAGCTTTAAGCTTATTTCGGTTATTTGTCAACGACTTTGTAGTGATTACAGCATAAGATTTGTAAGGTGTGTCTAGCATAAGATAGGTATGGATTTTGTTAAGTATTCTGTACCTAGGCACAGATACATCGGTATGGCGATGTTCCTGTGACTACGACGGCAATATTAACGACTCGACGCTATGATAACGAAGTATTCACAAGACAATCGTAACAGTAACTAATAATATCGGTGCTAACGGCGAACTCGAGCGTTGGGATTACTACTTCCTCGTCTAGTCGGTAGAGGCCCGGTCCCTACATTGCGGTACGTCATGCTGGGTGCTCGCAGTGGTTTAGTCAGGAGTGCAACGTCCGACTGTTGATAAACTACTGATTGGACCAGATCCTTCTTATTGTAAGTTACGCTTTGTAGTGACCAGGCGATCAGACCCCGAAAGGAGTAAAAAGTTGGGAAGCCCTCAGGTCGGACACGGAGGATTACCGGTACCAAGAACCATCACAGGTTGAGCGATCTAGATCGAAGACACCTTCGACACAGTTGACGAGACTGAGACCGCCAGTTTTGCTTGTAGTATTGATCGAGTCTGGTGCTCGTTCTAGTTCAACTCATTGGTTTGAATGGTATATTGCCAGTTCAGGTCTGGGAGCCTAACTTGGAGCGATGCCATGCCAGGAGCAGGCCATTACAGGCTGGAAGCACCGGATCGTTGAATTGCGCTCGGCCTCGGAGACCCTTGAGTAATGTAGAAGTAGTATTCCGTCTCAGGCACGACTCGGTGTAGAGCATAATATCATGACAAGAATAGATGAAGAGAGCGCTTGCTGAGGGGAAGGATAGCCTATGACGGAGCACAGAGGAGGGTTGTATTTTATGTATTTGATACGACAGAAATAAGCATCCGATTCGAGACAGCTAATGGCAGGCTAGAAATGCTGTATAATTGAAGTAGTCTAATACCAATAACGACTAGTCCTGTATGTATCGTGTATTGGGACTGCGTATGGCCAATACAGTACAACGGCTTCTTCTTGCTCTGAACTGTCGGTAAGAATGGTCAGTCTGGTACCGTCTCATCCTCCTGTTAGTTAAGTCAAACCAGTACGTACACTAAGCTACTAACATATTAACATGCACGTCTGCCCAAAACGAAGCATCCAATGACCTTCCCCCCGCCAAACTCGGAATACTCCAGAACGACCAGACCAGAATCATCCCCTCGCCTTGCTTCTGGCTCCCACAGACCGCCGACTCTGGCTGGCCCATCGTAGACAGTCAGTTGCACTGTAGTGTGATGCTTGACTCTTTTTGCCCTTTTCGCTCTCTGCTCCATCCCCATCTCGACTCTTCTACTGGTTCACGGCTTCAGGAAAAAAAGGGTCCCTCCCGTCTTACCGTTCATTTTGTCCGTCTATCAGAAGGAGCATCATGACCCATAATTTCCCTCTGCTTTCTACCTAACTCAATCTAGGCTCACGACCTTTTCTCTGGGCTAGCCGACCAGTTTCAACTAAGTCTGTCAGTGGGTGAGGAGCGAACGTCGTTCGCGGAATCACTGTCTGTCTGACTGACTGCTTTGGGCCCAAACGTACTTGACTCAAAACAGTCAAGCTCGAATCTTTTGAATCTTCAGATCAGTAGGTGGAAGGTTCATGGCCTGGGTCCCTTGAAAGCCATAACTATATATCAGATCCGCTCTGTTCCCGTTCAATATCGATCCATTATTCAACAATTCAAAGATCATACATACACACCACCTAGAGGGTCTGTTATACATACAGAGACCTCTTGATTCATTTTTCTTCTCTACACATTTATCCTTCTAGACAAGACTCTATTCTTGTCTTCTCTTCTCCTCTTTTACTTCTGTGTGTGCGCGTGCCTATTGTGCCTGCACCCCCACCAATCATCCACCCACACCGCCTCTTCTATCATCGCATCTTTTGTGTCTGAGTCTTCTTTTTCTCTTCGACACACAACCTTCGCATATACATTATTCTTCTGATTATCGTTTATCTGTTATTAATCTCTTGCATATACATTTTTCTTGCCATTTATCCTTTTGTTCATTCGATTCGGACTTCGATTCTTGATATATTTTGTTTCGGCACCTATACACATACAGAATGATGGCTCGGTTTACGCAACAACCATTTGAATTCTACCAAGAGTCGCCCTCAACGTTAGAGTCAAAACCAGCTTTTTGCGAGGAAGATGAGATGAGTGTGTTGGACGACAAGATCCTCGACTCGACCTCAGATGTGGCCGGCTTATCCGATCCTCGACGGTCGTCGTATGATCAACATACAGATGCTCTTTCCTACCGAGAACCAGTCTGGGGTGACTTTGCACATCAGCAACACCAACAGCATCAATCACATGTTGTACCGTCGCTGCATCCTGAGGCCTCTCGGCAAGATTCACATTTGCCTGCATCCATACCCATGTACGACTCGAGCAATCAATTCATGCGATTAGATACTGCGCAGACCAATGCTGCCTATGCACAACAGGCCGCTTGGCCCATGTCTCGGGGATCTGGTTCGTGTACGCCCACACCTGTATATGATCAGTTCGCGCAAGACTATGATGCAAGCTCTGCTGGCGCATTCTCCGGTGGCGCCGTCGGTCCTGTATCGGCCATCAACTTCGGTCAAATGTCCTCCTACAGAAACAACCTATTCGGCGCTCCCGGCAGTGTGGCCATGTCTCCGCAGTCGAGTCAGGGTTGGATGCAGACAGGTGAAATGGTGGATGGACGATCAGCTCGAAGTCCCACCTATCGAACAGACTCGAATATGCATCTTCGTCGCGACGGTATTCGCAAGAAGAATGCTAGATTTGAGATTCCTGCCGAACGGACCTTGAGCAATATTGACCAGTTGATCGCGCAGTCGACCAATGAAGACGATATCAAGGAACTCAAGCAGCAGAAGCGTCTTCTTCGGAACAGACAGGCAGCGTACGTCCCATTTTCTTTGAATCTTTATGAAATAAAAACTGACCTGCAACAGACTCGACTCTCGCCAACGAAAAAAGCTTCACACTGAGAAACTGGAAGAAGAAAAGAAGCAGTTCACCACTGTCATCACCGATCTTGAAGAAGCCCTCCACAACATGAAAATTCGTGAAAGCGAGCTACTTCGGGAAAAGGCTGAATGGTTGACCACTCAACAACAATTCTCGCAGTGGATCGAAGGTCTGAGGATGGAAAAGGATGAACTCATTCGTGTCCACACTTTGGAGACCGCGGAGTTGCGCAAGAAGAACAACATCCTTCGCGAGACCATGGAGAAGATGGAGCAACAATTCAAGTCGATGGGGCATCAGCAATCGAATGCTTATGCTTCTAACGGATACAGCGACTTTGAAGGTCTTCATATGGAGACTGGTCCATGGGACGAATTGTCTCTGGTTAATAATATCTCTCTCGAAGCTGAAGGTTTGAATGCACCGGTGGTTGATGCTAACACTGGCAACACCAACGGTCATGACAACATGACAGCGCTCGTTCCTGTGAAGAACGAAAAAGCCGAGAAGATCTTCAACAACCAGAACAGCGACTATCCCTTCAGCTGGAACGCATTCTACATGTGTTTGCTCTTTGGCGCCTTTATCGCATCAAACAGCAACTCCCTGTCTTCACCAGCCGCTCTTCCTCAACTATCTGATGAATACCGCGCCGAGTCCGCCAATGTTCTCAAAGCCGTACTCGCTTCTGCCCCCGCTGACGTGACTTCCTCTGCTATCCGGCAAGCTCATGCCCCTGTCCAATCAGGTCTCTCTTCCACCATCTCCGGCGGCGAGATGGCCCATTTGACAGGCGCTCAAGCATCGACACTCGACGAACTCCACAACAATCTCGCGCTCCCCACCAAACAGCAAGAAAACGAACAAGTCTTTGCCATTAACCCGGAACAATACAACGCTTTAACCACCTTCCAAGAAGATGACCACAACATGGACTTTGGCGATAAACCAACTGCGCAACCATCAAACCTCCAGCAAGCTCTTGCAGCCATGCGAGGGGGCAATGATGGTAGGACGTCAGAGGTGTATTCACGATCATTGATGTGGGACCGCGTTCCGGAGAAAGTTGTTCGCGATTTTCAGCGCATGGTGCGCGAATGTGGTGCAACGAAATGATCTTCCCCCTTGCTGCCAGCTTCTCCTATCTCGAGCTTCCAGCTCTGCTGCTCACACGTCGACCGATGCCCGGCATGGCATAAAGACTAGGCTGGCCTAGCTTGATCATCCGACCTCCTTCATCGACTTCTTCTTCAAATGAATACGACAGATTTTCAAAGCGTACGGCACGCTTTTCAAAAGAACAGCCGGTAGCTCTACGCTTCCTTGCACCCAAATATAAATATTTCCCTCCTTTCCTTTGTTCATGTCAGATGTTTCTTTCCACGATACGAATATTGCATGATGATATGAATGACTACTGTGATTTTCCGTTTGGCTTTTCCATTTTGAGTCTGTCAGCACTTTTAGCGAAGCGAGTTTAGCAAGCGTTTGTTTCTGGTGTTTTTCTGCAATATTTTCTCCCGGCGTTGATCTTTTTTCTTCATTACAAGTTTGAACGGTCGGATGGATTGATGATTTTACGAGATGATTATATGTTTACCGAATTGATGATGAAGAGAAAAAAGAACCATCCCCCCCAATGATGTGGGAGGATTGACGTGTGCGAACACAGATGGCTTTTATGATTTTGTTTTTCTACCTTATTTCTTTGTACATTTTTTTTTTTTGAGACCCTTTCTTTCCTGTCCCAGAATGATCATGTTTTTATATATTGGAATGTACCTACCTATCTACCTCTCCCATCTCATGACAAACCTCTTACCTATGTACCGTCCTAACATATTCTCTAGCCTATGGCTACTTCGCTTCTTTCTTCTCATCGAGAAATCGAACTGATCTTTACTTTGCGGATACATGCTCATGCATTATATACATATAACGACAGGAAATACCAAACCCCAGTTTTTGAAGTCCACATTATGCTACATATAAAGAACTGTAAATTATTAATAGTAAAGTGAAAGTTGGATTCTGCTTAGGAATAACATCTTCTAAGGTTCTCTATAAGAGTTTATTCGCAAGGCCACATCGTCCCTTTGAGCTCTTAATAAATTTAATGGTTGGCGATGTTCCAAGATTGCCTCTAGGCTTTGGTATGGCACTTATCACCTATAGACTACCAGATACTACTGAACACACATAATGAAATGTAATTTTGCTTCAATTCATTGCTGATCATACCATCAAACTAAAACTATCCACTCTAAAGCCATAGCTCAAGTCAAAGCTCAAGCATGGCTAAAGAAACTAGAAAGAAGAACATCCCTCCACTATCCATATCCAAGTCAAGTCAGAGGCAGGGGTATCAGACGTTCAATCAACACTCCCAACAATGCCGAGAAGAATAACCCAAGGACTATTGTAACGCCGCGTAGGCAATGCAATGCAACCATATCATGATCAAGATCACGACATGATGGTATGTACTTATGAACCACTGAAGGAACATATTTGCAAAGAGGAAGACTCCGTGTTCTACGCCTCTCTATTCCTGATCACTGGACAGTCAGAGTTAGTTTCAAAAGAACCGACGGATTAGAAATGGACAAAGTCCTGCTGCCCCGAAAGCTCTCTATCGTCAGTACCGCCCTCGACAAACTCCACCATGGGCTCATCCTCATCGGAATCAAGCTCATCAGAGTCAACGTCATCCGAGTCGATTTCATCATACTCTTCTTCTTCACTTGATACATCCTCCTCTTCTTCGCCCGCGGGAGGCGTAGTCTCCGACTTGCCCGCAGTGACCTTTCTAAGTTGTCCTGCACGGTCAACATGTGGCAATGTGCATTTCTTCTTCTTGCAGACTCCCGTATTGGCATAATCGGGACACTCATATACATGTCGATCCGCGCATTCTGCGCCCTTTTCGCAATAACCCAGCACTGCAAAATCGCGGCAGACGGGTGCTCCAGGCGTGACGCGGACATGTGTGTAGCGGCATTCAGGATTTGAGCAGCGACCTCGAAGGAAATGGACACAAACAGGGGATCTATGAGGCGATGGCTCATGGGAGAGGTCACAACTATCTCCTGAGCGGCATTTACCAGTTTGCAAAAAGTCTTTGCAAATTGCGACTTTGTTTGCGTCGTGGATGTAAGGACAGTCGGGTCCTTTGTAGCATGATCCTGTAGAGATGTTAAGTCAGTATCAAGAATTCATCTACATACTATATTTCATTAACACCAAGCACGGTCTTGGTATCGTGTAGAATAGTTGTGTAGTAAGGAGAGAATCGGGTACCCGTTCGAGAGAATCGCTTGCACAGTTCATTCTTCTTCTTGATTTTGCTCGGTTTCCTGTGTTTAGTCTGAGTTGTAGCGAGTTCACTAAAAGCGACGCGGGGGATACGCACCTCTTAGCCACCACAGCACCGAGACGATGAAGGTTACCTTTCTTGCTGCGAACAAAGGTGACACCTCCAACGACCACCTTCTTCGGTGTGGCATTTGCTTTTTTGGGTTCGTCTGATACGCACGTCAGTATGTAATGAATAGCGGATTCGTGACAAGGCGCACCTGATTGTCGGATCAATTTGCTTCCACCCCGTACAACTTGAAAAGGTGTATCGTGTATGTAGATCTGATACGATGACGATGGTTGAGTCGCAACACCGCTTGGCCCTGCTACAGGAGCCGCATGCACATTGCGAACACCCTGGGCGTATCGCATGACTTTGGCCTCCTCCGCTTTAGCCCTCTTCTCGCGCTTCGTCTTTTCCGTCTCGGCGATCGCTTTCGTTCGTGCTTGGGCTTCTTTGTCATAGATCGATGTGTTGATCAATTGCATGTGACGGTCTCGTTTCGCGACCCATCCATTTGTGCTGGCTGGTGGCGGAGTCGCGTTGTCGCTAGCTTCAGTTTTCGTTGCGTCTGCTGCATTGTTGTTGAGAATCAGAGTCCGGTTACGATGGGCCGCTGGGCGACCCCTAGCACCTCGTCCGCGATAAGGAGCCCATCCAGCGCGGGGATGGCGGGCATGGTAGTTTGAAGGGGGCGCTGGATGTTGGTGTTGATTCTTGTGTTGGTTGATTTGGCCTGCGCGCGTCAAGTATGGCTCCCACTTAGGTTTGCGTCGAGAATGAAACTTACCAGCTAGCTGGCCAATCTTGGCTAGAAGTTCTTGTTCTTCTGTCATGTTGAAACTGACGATATGAGTGGTTTGGTGAGGTGAAGGAAGTCGGATGGAAAGAAGCAGTCTTGGGATATGCCGCCACTTCTCAGTTGGCGCTTCACGCCCGGTCACGTGCCAGATACTGATGTTCAACCTCAATACTAGTAACAAAGCTGGCAGATCTGAAAATATACTGAATCTTAGCTTTGATTTATAGATGAAATACAGCGATACAGTTCTACGTGAAATGTAACTTATAATTGTTGCTGAAGGTGAGTGTTGTGAGAGCTACTGCAATTCAGGAATCAAGTCAAATTCAATAGACTCAAATTGTTTATGTATCGCGTAAAATTATAAAAGAATGGTCCATATGCCCATTGTCAGATGTTGTACAGGAGCTTTTTATCCAGCTCAAAGTATATAGCCAATAACACCATCGCAAAAATCAAAACGCCTCCATGCATCAAGTAAATAGGAAAGGAATCAAGTGTCAAGATCAAACATTCTCAAACTGCACATCCTCAATATCCGAGGTACCTCCCATTTCCTCATCTTGCTCCATATTCATTGCGCCATTTTCTCCGCTGACCTGGCCCATTATGATATTTGCATAGTTTGTTTCTCTGGCTTCCGGTTTTAGTTCCCAAGTCATGGCGAAGTCGCCGGTTCTGACGAGGTGAGCAACCATTTCCAATGTCTCTTTGAGGTATTGTTCGGGCTGGTTCGTCCTAGCTTTGATATCTGCGAATTTCCAGTGAGAATATTCGCGAAAGAGGCCAAAGATTTCGTCCAAAAGTACGTTTCGTTCCCGACGTGTAGCTTTGTTTTCCTGGGTACGGGCTTTGGCCGGTTTGGACCCTTGTTGCTGTTGGTCGTCAGTAGCATTTTGGGACGAGATAGATGAGTTGAACTTACCACAAATCCGCCGACGGTTCCAGCAGCAACTTCTCTGACGTTCGGTCCCTTGTGTTGGCGGAGATCGATAAGGCGGACCTTTTCTCTCGGCTCGAGCGCCTTCAACGCCTTGGCCTCGGATATGCGCTGGTATTCCGCATTCTCGACCGGCATGCAATTAAATTCGTCCGCAACCTTTCCAACAAGTGCAGTTTGCTCTGCGACGCGTTAGTCAAAGTTCGTACTGGACGCACCGCGTAGAAAGTCTTACTGGGTATCGTCTTTCGCACATAGGGTTCCCATTTCCTCTTGGTCGCTTTTTTTCGCTCCTCCCGTTTCATAGACTCGTATAGCATAGAGCGCGTCTCGCCAAACATTTCATCAATCCTGTTCTTGTGGCCGGGCAAGTCTTTTTCACTGAAAATATAGCTATTCTGTACCGCGAATGAACCATTTTTGGGGTCGACATTTTGTCGTTGGAGGAGGTAATCTTTCGGGATGTCTGTGCCGTTGGAGCTATCATTTAATCGAAGACTGATCTGTATGGCCATGAAGTTAGCAAACGATCTATACAAGAGCGAAAAATTCAGACGCACCCGTTTGATATCGTGAGCCTCGCCCTCCACACGGACGGTGCCGATCTGAATCTCCTCGTCATCATCAAGTTGCGACCAGTGCTTCCACAAGTCCGTCGGTATTCTCGTTAACCACACACTTTGTCCTGCTTGTGTAAAGTCCAGATCTCCTGTATCTTCGTAGAGATCGTCGTCCGATAGTCCTGCAAGACCTTCTTTGCTATCTGGATCGGCTTTGATGAAGGGCGCAGCTCCGGGTTCTTGTTTGACAGGCGCGGCCATGTTGTCGACGTTCTCAAGGGTTTATTCGAGCGCGCGCAATACGGACAACTTGGCTGTAAACAGTGAGTAGTTCGTATGTTGTCGCTATTGCATATAAGGGGGCGGCAAAGAACGACGTGTGATTGTTGGTTGATTTGGAAGTGAGAGGTCGTTTGAAGAGCGGATTTGAGCTCCAATCTCGGTGGGGCGAAGACGCGCGGGCGGTGAAGGCGCATGAGATCATCCTCAACTTTGAGTTACTCACCTCACAACATGTCTTGATATTTGATATTGCATATTCGATATTGAATACTCTGACAAACAAAGATATCAGTGTTATCTTGATATGGGTAGTGTTCATAAAAGCTTGTAGCATTCCGAATTTACGAGTATCATGCTATCCCGAAGAAGATGCTAACAATACATAGAATGTCTGATCCAAACAGAGTATAGAAACTAACAGGGCTCTGATCTCAATGACCTACTATCAGGAGTAAAGTAGTCAATATCAAAATATGTAGCTTCTTGTAGTCTTATATAGGCAGCGGCAGAAAAATGCGGAGATGGCAGCTGCCTTATCGATAAGTGCGTCTTTAATTGCCAGCTCCGCCCACCAAACAACCACTTCATTCCTGGACCCCCCTCACGACCTGTAATTCCACAGTCCCATCAGTAATTAGACGATATACATTTGCTGCTTCATACTGAGCATACAAAAAACAGATCTCCCAAGCCTATGGCCTCTCAAAAAGTGGCCTCCGCTCTCGCGGAGATCGAATCATCAGCCAGCCAAGCAACCAAAGCACAACTCTACAACGACCTGTTAGGCAAAATCGTCACCACCTCCACAGGCCACGAACTCTCGCAAGACCTGATATACTACCTCGATTCCATCCTCAGCGAAACCGTCAGCATCGTTGCTGCTCGACCTCTACTCGATTCTTTCATCAGTGTCCTCCGCGATCTTCCCTCGGCCATCAAAATCAAAGTCGGGCAACATGCTGTGACGCTACTACAGTCTCGTTCTGCGTCTGTGGAAGAACAGGACTCGAATATTCGTGAAATATTGGCGGATGCGTACGAGGCAGAGGAAGAATACAGTGCGGCGGCGCGGGTGCTACAGGGGATCCATCTTGACAGTTCTCAACGACTCATTACAGATGCGGCAAAGACGCGGATGTGGATACGCATACTCAGATTATACTTGGAGGAAGACGACACGACAAATGCAGAATCCTTTTTGAACAGAATCAAGAATTTGCCCAGCAAGATCGAAGACCCGGAGCTAAAACTACACTTTCAACTTTCTCAAGCCCGTATTCTGGATGCTCGCCGTCGTTTCCTCGATGCTAGTCAGGAGTATTTTAATGTTAGCCTAGCAGCCGGTGTCGACGAGAGTGACCGTCTACACGCTCTCTCTGCGGCAATCATTTGCGCCGTACTCGCACCCGCAGGACCACAACGATCGCGCACACTAGCACGTCTCTACAAGGATGACCGCGCAACATCCGTCGACGTCTTTTCCATCTTGGAGAAAATGCATCTAGACCGCTTGCTAACACCCGAGGAAGTCGCCGCCTTCTCGCAGAAACTACAACCCCATCAACTCGCAAAGACCGCCGACGGATCGACTGTGCTGGACAAGGCTGTGATTGAGCACAATCTCGTTGCTGCCAGCAGGCTCTACGAGAATATCAAAACTGATGCGCTGGGTGCTATCCTAGCTCTAAAGGACTCAAGCGATGAAACGGCGGGCGAAAAGGCAGAGGCGTACGCTGCCCGGATGGTGGAACAGGGTCGTTTGAAGGGCAGTATTGATCAGATTGACGGTGTTATCTACTTCGACTCTGATATCTCGGGTGTCGGGAATACGGGCACAATGGGCAGGAACATACGGCTTTGGGATGCGGGCGTTGAAAGTGTTACGGAAGATGTTGAGAGGGTTGCTGCCAGTGTGGCGGATGCATTTCCGGTGAGTCGAAGTATTTCATACGCATTTAGATTCCGTCAGCTAATTCCCATCCTTAGGAGCTTGCTACTTCCCAGATGGTACATTAGATAGCAACAAGGAGCCTAGAACCCACCCAAATGGCTGATGATAGACAGTTGTTTTATGATACCAGCAACTCCATTATTCTGCCCATAATGAATTTTTTCAAGAAAGATTGATCTTCTTAGCTTTGAAAACTATGGCACTGTATCTAGGACTAGTGTCTGTTGTATAGTAAAGATCTTTTCTTAGCTTTCACCGACACCATGAGGCTTACTACGTAAAGTACAGAAAAGACTCGGGATCGGCTGTCCGACTACCCATGGCATGTCAGCCAACAAAACAGATAACTATGCAATGCGGCCTAGAGTTCAGCTAGACCTAACCGCCGTGATATACATTTCTCATAACATACTGAAAGGCAGAGCATACACTTGTCCATGATTTGGAGTTGGCCAATTTCACATGGCCAGATGACGGTAGTCCAGTCCATCCCTTGCTCTGGCGTTGTCCACATGGTTTAGTCGTAAATGGATTGCACTTGAACTCATGGCTTCCAAATCTGTCAAGGTGCTCACCCAGCACATCGAGCGGTATCGCGCGTCATTGAAAGGTCAAGGAAAACAACGGTAGATGATTTAATTGCAGCAGCCACCAAACTTCATAAATGTTGGATGATAAGATTACTCGGACGGTTGATGGAAACAGTCGGCTTTATGGTACCAGTGCTTCTATTGTCACCAAAAACGAACCAAAATCCAAGCTTTTAGATCTTTAGGCTGAGCTCAAAACTAGTAGTCCGTGGATAGCTAGGATCTTGAATAGCCGTCTTGGAAACCTGGGGATGTTGCCACCCCGGAATTTGGAATCCTTGTACGGTTGAAATAGAGTTGGTCGATAGGTTTTTCTTTGGCTCAAGCATGGCTTCATTTGACAAGCAGTCAGGATCTATCAAGCAGACGTCTCACATAACAACAAAAGTCAATACCCGCTATAGTTAATAGTGCTCTCCCCGTCTTTGCTATTGCATACCTAACCGACATCAATTCGATGCTGCATACTCATCTACAGATTCTACACAATTATGTACCTAGCAGATCCTCAAATTCGGAGTCATCAGAAATTTAGTAAACTTGCCTCCTTCGATGGAATATCAACGATAGAGCAAACTGGAATGCCACGGCAGCTCGCTATAATTTGTGCCGAGGCATTGTGGCCGTTTCGGGTATGGGCTGGGATTGCCCAGCTGGTCCGGAGTAAGTGGAACCCGAGACGATGCCGGACGGAGTGCTTTGAGGCCGATTATTGCTCATAGAATAGATAAGTTAGTTACTTACATAGACATGGATGGGAATGAAAAGTATCGAGGTGTATGTAGAGCTGAATGAAAATGTAGACTCGACTGCTCGATAATGTGTATGCAGTGTAATTGTATCGAAGCAAGTAGGTAGCATATATGATGATGATGATTATGATGACGACGACGTCGACGGCCTTCACATGTGAAAATCTCTTTCCACGTACGTACTACTCCGTAGGTAGTCACAGTAGGAGCAGCTGGCTTCGATCTGGGGAAATGCTGGAAAATATATATCAGGTGAGCTATCTATCGTACGTAGCTGAATTTCTACTGACCACTGAGCATAGCTGCTGGGCTACTGCATTTCTCACATGTGATGCTACGGAGTAGGAAGGGATACGACGTTATACGGCGATTCACTCAGCTGGTTAATCGTCCAATCATCCACCGCGATCGAACAATCCTCCGTGGTGCATACAGCCGAGTAAATACTACTTGACACTCTGTAGTATGTAGTCAAGTAGACAGAATTAGCCGCCGTAGAAATTGAGCGCAGATATACTATGTAGTATGTACTATGTACGGAGTAAGTTAGTATGTATGATGTTCCCCCCACGTGAGAATAAATGCTCGGATTGGTGCCCGTGCTAAGTGGCACCTCGAATATACCTCGGCCGAGTGACCGACCGACCGACCTTTACCTTTAGCCCTTTCCCGACCAGCTGAGCTGCTTTGCGCTTTCTTCTTCTTTTAAGAACTTCCTCCTCTTCCTTCGGTTCTCTCTGCTCTCTGCTCTCTGCTCTCTCTCTCTTACTTACTCGAATTCCCACTCCACACTTTGTCTTCTTCTATTCCTTTCTTTCCTGTGATACCCCCTACATATTCTAACATATACCATCATGGCTCCCAGGGTCATTGTCGTCGGTGGTGGTCGTAAGTTGCGCCAGCTCCCCCAGGTTTCATCCCCCGCAAAACCTCAGTCTGGCTAACCCTGCATTCTTTTTTGCGTAGTGTCTGGTCTCAGTGCCGCCCACACCGTCTACTTGAACGGTGGAAATGTCCTCGTTTTGGATAAGCAGAGTGCGTTTTCTTGTCTAGTCACCTCGCGATTGCAGCCATTCTGATTAGAGCGTAGGCTTCTTCGGTGGCAACTCCACCAAAGCCACATCCGGTATCAACGGTGCTCTCACACGAACACAGACCGACCTCGGTATCCAAGATAGCGTCAAGCAATTTTATGAAGACACCCTCAAATCCGCTCGTGACAAAGCTCGTCCCGATTTGATCAAGGTCTTGACCTACAAGTCCTCTGCTGCCGTCGAGTGGTTGCAGGATGTGTTCAACCTTGATTTGACCTTGGTTTCCCGTCTTGGGTACGCTCTCTTTCATTGCGATGCGGTAAAGATGGTACTGACAACAGTAGTGGCCACTCCTTCCCCCGTACCCACCGAGGTCACGACGCCAAATTCCCCGGCATGGCCATCACGTACGCCCTCATGCAGCGACTCGAAGAATTAACCGAGGCTGAGCCCGAGCGTGTTCAGGTCATCAAGAAGGCTCGCGTTACTGCCGTCAACAAGGAAGGTAACCACGTTACCGGTGTCACATACGAGGTCAACGGCGAGACTCACACCGCCGATGGCGTTGTCATCTTGGCCACTGGTGGTTATGCTGCCGATTTCACCGAAGACTCTCTTCTCAAGAAGCACCGTCCCGATACTTTCGGTCTCTCCAGCACAAACGGTACCCACGCCACGGGTGACGGTCAGAAGATGTTGATGGCCATTGGCGCCAACGGTATCGACATGGACAA
The DNA here is from genome assembly GCA_019828575.1 of Talaromyces thailandensis. Classification (NCBI taxonomy): domain Eukaryota; kingdom Fungi; phylum Ascomycota; class Eurotiomycetes; order Eurotiales; family Trichocomaceae; genus Talaromyces; species Talaromyces thailandensis. The sequence continues at coordinate 103,238 of JACVQZ010000059.1, forward strand.
GGTCCAGGTCCACCCTACTGGTCTGATTGACCCTAAAGATCCTACTTCCAAGTGGAAGTTCTTGGCTGCCGAGGCCCTCCGTGGTGAGGGTGGTCTTTTGTTGAACTCTGACGGAGAGCGATTCTCCGACGAGTTGGGCCACCGTGACTACGTCTCTGGTCAAATGTGGAAGGAGAAGGAGAAGAAGAAGTGGCCTATCCGTTTGGTCCTCAACAGCAAGGCTTCTAACGTCCTTGACTTCCACACTCGCCACTACTCTGGTCGTGGTCTGATGAAGAAGATGACTGGAAAGGAGTTGGCCAAGGAGATTGGCTGCGGCGAGGCTGCTCTTAAGAAGACCTTTGATGACTACAACCTTATTGCCGAGGGCAAGAAGAAGGATCCCTGGGGCAAGAAGTTCTTCCACAACTTGCCTTTCAGCATTGATGACACTTTCCACGTTGCCTTGATGGAGCCTGTTCTCCACTTCACCATGGGTGGTATTGAGATTAACGACAAGGCTCAAGTCTTGAACTCTGAGCAGAAGCCTTTCGAGGGTCTTTATGCCTGTGGTGAGTTGGCTGGTGGAGTCCACGGTGCCAACCGTCTCGGTGGTTCGTCTCTGCTTGGCTGTGTTGTCTACGGTCGTGTTGCCGGTGACAGCGCCAGCCAGTACCTCTTCCAAAAGGTTCTTGCTGGTGGTGCTTCTACCGCCCAGCAACGTTTGGGCCAAATCTCCTTGCACATTGACCCCTCCACTCCTGGAAAGATTTCCGTCGAGTGGAATGGCTCTTCCGAGGGCAAGGACCCTACTTCAGCTCGTGCTGAGGCTCCTGCTGCTGCTGCCACTCCTGCTGGCCCTTCGCCCGCCAAGCCTGCCAGTCCCGCAGCAAAGGACGTCTCTGAGTTCAAGGTGCCGGAGAAGGAATTCACCATGGAAGAAGTTGCCAAGCACAATAAGAAGGATGACTTGTGGATTGTTGTCAAGGGTGTTGTTATGGACGTGACCAATTGGTTGGACGAGCATCCCGGTGGTGCCCAAGCTCTGTTCAGCCACATGGGTCGTGATGCATCTGAGGGTATGTCTTCCCCTTCTTTAATCACGAATTATACTAATCAGTCTTGTGTAGAATTCGAAATGCTCCACGACGACGAAGTCATCCCCAAATACGCCTCAGAGATCGTCATTGGCCGCGTCAAGGGCCAACAGCCTCGTCTCGAGTACTAAGCAGTTTGACGTTCATATATAAAATATCCCCACCAAAATTAGATGGGTCAGTTTTTTGTCTGTTCGTAACGATGGCTATCTGTTCATTTTAAGGAGTTTCATCTAGTTGTTAGCTTTACATTATGTATATTTACGAATAAATTCTCTTTCATCTTCATCATTTGATCTTCACAATCTCGCCATATCGACAGAGAGAAAGAGAAATTATAAACGAGCCATATGTCTCAAGATCATCTTCAACCTCTTCACTGCCGGCCCATCCCCCTCATTTGTATTGCTCTGCTCATTTCCCTTGACTTCAGCGACGGCAGCTTCCACTGCCGGCCTGAGATAACCCCAAACATCATCGTTGTATCGCTCATCGACATTGACCCATTCCTCTGCCCCGATCAGGTTCGCTAGCACTTCGTTCCGTAGCTCATCCATGCCAATGCCGGTGGTAGAACTAGTGGTTGTGCTGGAGAGAAAAGAGTCTATATCCGGCACGAGACTGAATGCCGTTATCTTTTTCTTCGTCGCTTCTTGGTTTTGAGCGTGCGGTTTTTGTTGTTGTTGTTGGCGCCGGAATGAATCGAGGATTTGTATTTCGGTGGGCGATAGGCCCTGTGCGAGCGCACGCGGAAAACCTTCTGTGTCTAGGGGGTCGTCGTCAATGTCAAGCTTGAATCCCAATGCTGCTTCGGATACGGATTCGGAGTTTTGCATTTCGTTGTAGTCTTGTTGATGATCGTCCCAGGTGACGAGGCCTGGTTGAAAAGACGGATCTGATAGCAAACCAACGACTTCGGCGCCATCATTCTCGGTTTCGTTTTTCGTCTGGGCCAGTGGCGTAGAGTGCTCGATGTCTGATTGTGACGATTGCGATAGCCTATTCGTAGGAGTTGAGCTTTCGCTTGGGGAGCGATACACGGTCCCCAAGCGAGAGGCGTTTATCCATGCTATTTCGTAGGCGTTGAAGTGGCTTGATTCGTAGTCGTCGTCGATTATGTCAAGGATCATGTCTTGCGCATACTCCTCTCGCTTGTAGCCATAATCATGGGGAATGAAATGTTCTCCGCTCTTCCCCTTCCCTTTCTCTTCACCACTGGTATCGGTGTCCTGGTTCTCAGTCTGGAAGAAACCTGCGTCTCGAAAGGAGTTGAATTCCGACGCATCGAAGCCGTCTGCGTGACGAGATCGAAATCCCTCACTTATACCAGTAGCAGCATAATCATCCTGATTACCCCCCTCTGATGACGATGAACCCCCATTTTCCGGTCTGTTAGTACCCCATACCTGCCCTGAATACGTCGACCGCGGAAAAGTGGCCGCAGACGAAGAAGAAGATGGTTTGTTCCCGCTGTTCAGAACGTGTGCTAGATCCGAGGATAGGGTTGCGCCGGTGGGCTTTGTGAGTGTATCTTGGATTAGAGATGATGCGGAATTTTGTATTCGGTTCAAGAGGGAGGGTTCTTTTGCTTTGTCCTGGTTTCGGGTGGTTGAGCTGGTGGTGGGAGGTTGGTCATCTTTTTTTGCTGGGGTTGTATGGCTTTTGTTTGGGTTGTTGGATGACATTTCTTTTGGATTGTTGTCTGTGTGGGAGGATGTTCATTCTGTAGGGTGTTGACTGATGTATGTCTATAAAGATATTCAAGTGATGGTGTATGTCGTCGGATATATAGATGGATACCTATAATCCCTCGGCTAGATGGACGACATCCATGGATGTTTGGATATCATATGATAGCCACTTTTACAATATCGTCTGCAGTCATTTGCTTGTTGTTAGATCACATTTTGACATCAATACTCATACATATGATGCCCTTGAATTCCATTAGTAGATTGTTTCAACGGTGGTGGTTACATAGTCTCAACGTTAGTTGTTGTCTCACTCAATATACAAGCATTCCCTGGCTGTCAGCCGGACATACAACCCGAGTTACATCCCAGCCATAGATCAATTTCCCAGGTTTTGTAGACTTAAAGACTACGACACAATAGACGGTAGATATTCGGGGCTAGATAGTCTATCTAATGAGACTTAGTGTGCACCGAGTCTTGATCATTGTCCGAATGCAGCTGTTATCCAACTTTTGGGTAGCTTGGGTAGCATCAGTCATTGTTCCATAGTGATCTAGTAGGACATAGCCATGTCATACATACTCTAGTAGAAGCACCAGACAGATGTACTTAGCCAACGGACTGAGATCAAGAAGAAGAGTCTGATCAAAGTAATAAGAAAGTAATAAGAAAGTAATAAGACAATCTCATACAAGCCGACCGCGGCCCACCTCAGCCTTAGCGATCAGGCTGCCAGGCTAACTACGGGCGCTAAGCTCACATCTCGCTGAGTCTGTCTACCACCACCTTCACTCTCCATCAACATCATCATCATCATCATCATCACCACCCTCCCACCTGCCACCGTCTGCCTTTCGCCCTCCTCTTCTTGCGTTCAACCTACCAGTAACTATCCCCTCCTTTTTTCTTCCCTCTTCGTTCAATTACCGGGCCGCGGGGGTGCTCCAACCACGCAGCTACCTATCTCCCTCTCATCTCGTATTGCTTGCTTGCTTGCTTGCTTCTGCTGCTGCTACTTCCCCGCCTGTTCCTTAATGTCGCAATATCCTTGCCTTTAATCCTATATCAACACCGCATACGACTCTCAAAAATCGAAACACTTGCCTTGTTTCAGGTCAGTCAATTTTTCCTTAAAAATATTCGCGCGTTGTTTTGCCCCATCCTGTTATTGTGGCTAGCTGGTGATGCCCTTTTTTTCATGGGCCTCGTGCGTCGATGCCACCCCTCGCATCTACTTACCATCTGCTTACCACAGACTACTATTCACTTATTTCATTGTCATTGATTGACAAAGCATTTTTGTTTGTCTTTTTTGCCATTACCTTGCTCGCTCTGATTGGCATGGACTGTTCTGCTTGCTCCCACTTACGCCCGCTATTCTTGATATCCACCCACCGTCTGCCTTCCTACCGACAACAAACAACCTTCCCGCCTGCCACAACTCGCGTTCTATCCACTCCTTCTTGCCATCAGGTCGCTGACAATAGTAAATACAGAATCTCCTAACGACGCTTGGATAATCCCCGCTCGCGTGCTCGTCGTTTCATTTTACCCAACTTTGTTATCCCGACACAACTGGCATTTTGAAAGATGGTAGACGGAGATCCAGGGTCACCCACCTGGAAGTTCACACAGTGAGTGCAGGTCGATGAATGGCAGCGGATTCTTGAATAATGGATCAGGCTGACTTGCATAGATGTTTTGGAGATAAAGGAGATGTAGAGGATATCACAGAAGGTATGGAAACTGAAGCTATGGATGAACTAGCAAATGCTTACCTGCACAGCGGATATCATTTCGACAGTCGAGTTCGATCACACAGGAAACTACCTCGCTACCGGAGACAAAGGAGGTCGCGTGGTGTTGTTTGAGAGAAACGAGACGGTAAGACCAACCCCCAAATCTGTCTTGCAGGAACTAAGTGTGGCAGAAAAAAACATGCGAATACAAATTTCATACCGAGTTCCAATCCCACGAGCCTGAATTCGATTACCTCAAGTCCCTAGAAATCGAAGAGAAAATCAACAAGATCAAGTGGTGTAAACGACAAAATGCGTCTCATTTCCTGTTATCGACCAACGATAAAACGATAAAGTTGTGGAAGGTGTTTGACAAGTCGTTGAAGGTCGTCGCCGAGAATAACCTGTCGCATGATCTCACGCCGGCTGGCGTGTTGGGTGGTGGTGCCGCTCGTCCTCCGCATATTTCATTCAAGGATGCATCCGCCTTGAAACTTCCTCGAATGACGCATCACGACACGGTTGTTGCGGCCGTGCCCAGACGGACATATGCCAACGCGCACGCTTATCATATCAACAGCATTTCGGTGAATAGTGACGGCGAGACTTTTATCAGCAGTGACGATCTCCGAATCAACCTGTGGAATCTCAACATTCAGGATCAGAGTTTCAACATCGTGGATATCAAGCCTGCGAATATGGAGGAGTTGACGGAGGTCATCACGGCATCAGAGTTCCACCCTACCAGCTGCAATTTCTTCATGTATGCCAGTTCAAAGGGAACCATCAAGATGGCCGACATGAGACAAAGGGCTCTTTGTGACGAGCACTCTAAACGTGAGCCTATTCTCGTCTAGACTTAGATCCATACTGACAATTTGTAGAATTCGAGCAGGAAGAAGATGCGTCCTCGCGATCATTCTTTTCTGAAATCATCTCCTCTATTTCCGACGTGCGATTCTCTCACGATGGCCGTTACATCCTCTCGCGTGACTATTTGACCGTAAAGATTTGGGACGTCAACATGGAGCGTCAACCCATCAAGACCATCCCCATTCACGAACACCTCCGACCACGACTTTGCGATACGTACGAGAACGATAGCATATTTGATAAGTTTGAAGTAGTGTTTTCAGGCGACGCAGAAAATGTGATGACGGGCAGTTACAACAACAACTTCATGATCTACCCAACCGACCCGGACAAGGAGACGGAGGTTGTCTTGCAGGCGGACAAGTCGGCCTTCAAGGCGAAGAAGGTTGGCGTGCCTACGCCTATTAATAAGAATGGAAAGAAGAACGGATCAAGAGCCAACAGCCCTGCTGGTGCAGGGTCACGCATGAGGAAGGAAACCGACGCAGACCAGATTGATTTCAATAAGAAGATTCTACATATGAGCTGGCATCCATTCGAGGACAGCATTGCTATCGCGGCTACGAACAACGTATGTTCTCTCAAATTGCTTATTATGGACTATGCTAACCTGGTACAGCTTTTTGTTTTCTCAGCATTGTAAGGAACAGCCATCGGGGTTCTGTGGCTGGTCTGGACAAGAGGTTTATCTATCGCGACGTACTATATTGGTTCTACGTATCCTAGGGAACTCGGTGCATACTGACAAGAAAGTTGCAGCATTACAGCAGACAGACCCTTATATTTAGGCGACTAGAATAGTTATTCTCAATGCTAGACGACTTGGTTTTGTTATGTCCTTAGAGATTGTTCTCGTACCTCTTGGCAGACGAGCTAGATAGAAGACGTCATCACAGCCCGACGCTAACCCTAATCAAGACTCTAAGAAAAATCCTGCCAAACCCACCAATCACTCTGCCTCTGATTGAGCTCCCCTCGGCGACACATAATTCCGCACCCGCGCAACCCTCTTCCCGCCGAAAGTCCGTCCGCAGCGAATGATAATCAGTTTCCCCTATTACTGCCACGATACACCGCCCTCCGGAGTCGCGCTCGTACTTTACCGATTAGACAAGAATCTCCTCTCTGTCGTAGTTGAACTAAGCTCTTGTCGCAACAATCTCCTGTCTGTTGACACACACACACACACACACACACATACCAGCAGAAAGAGGCTAGATCTGAGACGAGATACTCTGTTGTCTGCGTTTCGGACGCTCATCTTTTTTTCCTGTCTCTTGTTTCAGGTCTATTGTGCAAAGAAAGCAGTCAGTCAGTCATGTTCGTGGCAGGTCTCCCTTAGCCCCGGAACTAGTTTCTTCTTCTTCAAGCTCTTTCTTTGCATATTTTGCTCCTCCAGTCGAGATATTGAGATCTTGAGGAAGGAGGTGAAAGTAACTTGAAAGTTTTCTTTGCGCCATTTTGTTCCTGCTGTTCTACTTTTCTCCTCTCATGATAGTATGAATCCCTCTGGGAACGACGGTTGGCACTCTTCGGCAGGAGGACCTCCCTCACATTCGAGTATGGATCAACCCCGTCCTTTGGGGTCCTATGGGTATGTTGATTTTACTTTCTCAGTCGTGTGTTTGCAAGTTTTGGTTGGAGATTCGCTGACGTTTGTTTCTCCTTAGGCAAAACCCTTCCCAGCAGAATTCGTCATCGCAACAAGCCGGTCCTGTTCTACCACCTCCAGGCGGTAAGTGATTTCCCAGTTCTCGAGATTGTCAAAAAATGGAATAGCCGTGGGACGACCGCTGATATGATTCTGATAGGCGCATATCATCCCGTGAGTCAATCGTCCGGACATTCTCTCCCCGGCCTCGCAGACATAGCCCAAGGCCACGGCGGACCACATCAACCCTCCCCATACGGCCAACATGCACAACCTTCCCATGGCGCAGGCCACTCGCTGCCCGGCATCGGCCAGGCGATGCAACACCCCTCCCCACAACTCAACCGCGACCGCGAACGCGACTCCCGCGAGCGCGAAATGCTAGAGCGCCAGCGCCACGAAGACATGGTCCACCGCGAGCGCGAACAACGCGAACGAGAACGAGAACATATGGAGCGTCAGCGCGAGCAGCAACATACCGTCCAGAGCCACACTGGATCAATCCCTATCCACCAGCCAGTTGCGTCAAAAGTGCAGAATTCCATTCATGGCCCGAACGGGTTACTTTCGAGTATTGGAGGGGCTGCGGCGGCGGCGGCAGCAGCAGCGAATCCACCGCAGGGGTCGTTGCAGTCCGGTGGCCCTGCGAGTTTGTTTGGGGCTCAGATGCCGTCACACCAGGATAATGGTCCGAGGCCTTATATGCAACATCCCCAGGGACCGCCGGCGCAGCAGTTGCTGGGGTTCAATAATGCTACACCTGCTCAAATTCCGGGAAATGTAGCGGCGTTGGCGCAGGGTCAGCAGCCTATTCTGAATGTGAGTGCAATTCTCCCAAGCTATGCGATACGTAATAGACGTCGTGGCTTAAGTGACTAACGATTCATTGACAGGACGCTCTGAGCTATCTTGACCAGGTCAAGGTCCGCTTCGTTGAACAGCCCGATGTGTACAACCGATTCCTGGATATAATGAAGGATTTCAAGAGCCAAGCGTAAGTATTCCGCTCGCTGTTGCGGATTGTATTCTGACGAACGCAGAATCGACACTCCCGGCGTCATCCAGCGTGTATCGAACCTCTTCACTGGCCACCCTGCTCTGATCCAAGGCTTCAACACATTCCTGCCACCCGGATATCGTATCGAGTGCGGAACAGACGACAATCCAAATGCAATTCGCGTCACTACACCCTCTGGTACAAACACACTGTCCATGGCTGCACGACCTCCTAGGGCCTCTCTTGACTCTGCTGAGGAGATGGGGCAATCAGGAGCAACACTGGCACCGCCAGGTCGCTCCGACTATTATGATCATTCGAGACCCGGTTGGCAACAGCCCCAGCATGCGCCCCAGCCTGGAATTGCCGGCGCATATTCTCCAAACAGTCGCGTGATGGGCGGTGGTCTTTACGGTCAGCAGAGCCAGAATCAGCCTCAGGAACATCACTATGAGTACGAGAATCAGCAGCAGGCCCAGCAAGCCTCTGCAGCTTCCGCGGCTGCTCTTCATCAACAAGAACAACGAGGCGTTGCGCAGTTGCAGAATGCTGCGGCTGTTACTGCTGCTGCTGGTCGAGGATCGCTTTTGCAGCCGTCCACAGGTACCGCAACTGGCCCTGGGCCGATGAACAACCTGGCTGGAATCGGCTCCAACGTCCTTCAAGGTACACAAGCCGACTTGAACAAGCGTGGTCCCGTAGAATTCAACCATGCCATCAGCTATGTGAACAAAATAAAGGTAATAGAATCCTCTCCTGAGTGTTGATATGTTCTGTACTGACACATCATAGAATCGGTTCGCAAGCGCGCCAGAAATTTACAAGCAATTTCTTGAGATTCTGCAAACATATCAACGCGAATCCAAGCCCATTCAGGATGTTTATGCTCAAGTCACACAGCTTTTCCACACAGCTCCTGATCTCCTCGAAGACTTCAAGCAGTTTCTTCCCGACTCTGCGGCTTCAAATAAACAGCAAGCACAGGCTGGTAGACCTCCTATGGACGAAGTCGCTCCAACTAGCAATCTTCGAGGTGAGGCGCCCTACCCAGCCAATGGCTCAGCTCAGTCACAGCTTCCTGGTCGTGATGTGAAGATGCCACCCATGGGTCAGTTCAACGTGAAAGACCCCGCCAAAGACACCAAAAAGCGTCGGGGTGCTCCGCTCAATGTAAACACTCTAGGTGCCCCTATTGCTGGCTCTTCTGCGGATGCTTCCAGAATGGGTGATTTGCAATCCAACCGTGCCGGCAGTGTCCAGGCTGTAGGAATGGCCAAGGTAAGTTTCACGGAAATTCCTACCTTTCACACTCACTAACTTCATAACAGAGAGCAAAAATTCACCACAACAAACCAATGACAGTGGACGGACCTGCAGTGTCACCGACTCTGGTGCCTGCTCTTCCAGAGCCTATCCCGCCAACCTTTTCCATCATGCCCAACAACGACGAGTTTGCTTTCTTTGACCGCGTCAAGAAATTCATTGGCAACAAACAAACCTTTGGCGAGTTCCTCAAACTCTGCAACCTTTACTCCAACGACCTTATCGATCGCAATGTCTTGGTCAAGAGAGCAGCAGGTTTTATTGGATCGAATCCTGAACTCATGTCGTGGTTCAAACGCTTCATGCATATCGAAGAAGCTGAAGATCGCGTCATCGACCTGAAGCCAAAGCAGGAGCCTGGTCTCGTGAACCTTGCCCATTGTCGATCGCTTGGACCTAGTTACCGTCTCCTCCCCAAACGCGAGCGACAGAAGCCATGTAGCGGTCGAGACGAGTTGTGCCACAGTGTGCTCAATGACGAGTGGGCTTCTCATCCAACTTGGGAGTCTGAAGATTCTGGTTTCGTGGCCCATCGCAAGAACCAGTTTGAAGATGCGCTCCATCGTATTGAAGAAGATCGTCATGATTACGACCATCACATCGAGGCTTGTGTGCGAACAATTCAACTCATCGAGCCTATCGTTCAGCAGTTCTTGGTCATGTCTGAAGCGGAGCGTGCTGCCTTTGTGCTGCCTCCTGGGCTGGGTGGTCAGAGCGAGTCGATCTACAAGCGTGTCATTAAGAAGGTGTATGATCGCCAGCGTGGAGAGCTCATCATCCAGCAAATGTTTGAACGCCCGTGTCATGTTCTGCCAGTTCTGCTCTATCGTTTGAAGCAGAAATGCGAAGAGTGGAAGGCTAGCCAGCGCGAGTGGGACAAGGTCTGGCGCGAACAGATGCAAAAGTGCTTCTGGCGCAGTCTCGACCACCAGGCTATCACCAACAAAGGCATGGACAAGAAGTTGTTCTCTTCCAAGAACATCCACAATGAAATCCAGGCCAAGTACGAGGAGGGTAGAAACATTCGCAAGAGCGGCTACCAGCTTCCTGCCCATCAGTTTGAGTTTGAATTCTCCGACCCTGCCGTTATTATTGACGCCACTCAGCTGTTGCTTACATACATTGAGCGCAACACTGGCCTGGGCCAAGATCCACAGCGCGTTGCAGCTTTCATCAAAGATTTCATCCCCATCTTCTTTGGTATGGATCGCGATACATTCCATATCTACATGAACGAGGTGGCTAGCAGCAACGAAGAGACGGATGATGACGGCATGGCTGTTGATGGTGCGTCTACTCCTCAGAGCCGTCGCGTCGCTACATCAAAGAAACTGGACCTTCTTCGTGATGTCCTCGAGCGTCGTGGTGACAAGGGCATGCTCGCCGGCACAGGTGTTAGTCGAGACGTGACGCCTGACGCTATTCTTGTTCCATCCACCCCGGTGCCAGATCCGACCGAACCGTTTGATGTTTCCGAGTTGAAGTGGATGGAGCATCCTAACCAGGGCAACTTTAATCTTCAGCGCGAGTACAACCTCAACCAGTCATACGAGAAGAAGGTGCACCATCTGTACAGCAACTTGAACGTCTACTGTTTCTTCCGCTCTTTTGAGCTTCTATACAGTCGCTTGCTGCGAGTCAAGCTTCACGAAAAGGAGGCACACGAAGACGTTCGTCGCCAGCTTTTGCCCAAGGCTGCCCAGGAGCTTGGATTGCTGGATAAGACGCCTAACGATTTCTTCTACGACACCAGCCCTAATGCCAATTTGTATCAACAAATCGTCCGCATGTGTGAGGAGGTCGTCAAGAACGATCTCGACGGATCTCACCTTGAAGAGACGTTGCGTCGGTACTATCTCAAGAGTGGCTACCAGTTGTACAACCTTGAGAAGATTTTGAGTGGCATTGCACGATTTGTTGCCGCTATTTTCAACGGTGATGTGAAGGATCGCAGCGCTGATATTGTCAATCTCTTCTTCAAGGAGCGCGAAAAGGAAGAGACGACACACAACCAGGAGATCCAATACCGCAAGCAGGTTGAGCGAATGGTCAAGGATGGTGATATCTACCGCGTTACTTATGTATGTTTATCACCCTGACAGATTGTTATACATGCTGACTATGATAGAATCCAACTACGCAGAAGACGTTCGTGCAACTGCTCACTGCAGAAGACAGCACTTTCGAAAACGAAGAACTTAGCCAAGAAGCGCGCTGGTCATACTACGTCTCAGCGTACACAATGCGGGATCCCACCGAAGGCGTTTCCTTTTCTCAGATGCGCATGCCTTTCCTGAAACGCAACCTCCCCGCCAGACTCGAGCAAGACGAGGAATACAACCGCTATTACCGCCGTCTAGTGCACCACGATGGCTTGATCATCCGCATCTGCGCAAACAGCTATCACATCCTCTATGAACCGGGCAGCTACGACTGGTGGTGGCGCCCCACCGCCGCCAGCCAGGAAGAATCGGAAGAAAACGTCAAGGAGTTGACCGCTGTCAAAGAGCGCCGCCACGACCGTTTCCGCGAGAAGTTCATTAACAATCCTGGCTGGGCCCACGGTTTGAGTAAAGATGAAGTTGATGCATCCAACCAAAAGTTCCGTGCATGGGTCAAAGATCCGAATGCGCCTGAAGACGTGGATATGGATGCTAGCGCTGGTGCTGCCTCGACTGCTGTTGCAGGTGACGCCAAACCCGAGACGAAGCCGTCCGACGAGTCGGCGACAATCGCTAATACAAAGGACGCCAACGAAGACGCCGACATGCTCGATGCAGCTGAACCGGGTCCCACCAAGACTGAGGAAGAGTAATCTGTACTCTTCTTGAGTGTGTGCTCAATTGAATCTTACTTACTTGGACGATCGGTATGGTGGCGTTCCCCTTGGCGTTCTTTCATAGTCGCAATATTCTCTACTCTTTTCCCTTCTCGTTGGTGTCAGCTCATTCCTTACTCTACCGGCGCATTTGTGCATACGTCTTCGCTGAAGAAAATAACTTTACATATGGGAGGATGGTGAAATTGATTTGAATCGAGTATGTATCTTGAATTATGGAATAGGGGTCGGGGCATGGAAATGAAATCGGATGTTTTTTTTTTTTTTCTTTTAGCTTGTTTGAGTAACTACATAGTGTATGAGAGGATATGCGTGCATCATAAATAGGACAGTCCGATGACAATGGAGTCTATTTTACTTGCCTCTGGTAGTACCGTTACCTCAGTATAACCCTAGTGAGCATTTTCTCCTCTTCTAGCCCTAACTTAACGCAATAGGCACGGAAGGCACCTAGAACATCCTTTCCTTAAAAGCTGTAGCTAGAAAAGCAAAATGATTCAAATGTTTACTTATCCTTGCACATGCTGCAGATAGTCGCGCGGCGGCATCAATGCGGCTGACGCTGCATGTCATGTTGTTATTTAGGCACCCTTGTTAGTTAGTATCAAATCGACGCGTTTGTTTATTCTCACTCCTATTCTCTACATAAAAAACCATCTATACATATTACACAGAAAAAAATGGGATTGCTAGACCTCCCCACCGAACTAGTCCTCCTCATCCTCCCGCTCCTTTCTGAAAGCGACCTCGCGCATTTATCACAGGTTCGTCGTTCTTTGCTCGCGATTGTTCTTCCGTGTCTGTACAAGCGGCATATCCAAGCCAGCAGCAAAACCGACAATACCAACGCCGCCGGCAATGAAGCGACTGGATTCTTTTTTTGCGCTGCTACGGGCAATTTAGCAGCCGTGCAACGATTCATCGATTACGGGGCTGATGTAAACGCCGTGATTAGCGCGTCTTCAATCAGGGAGAATATATATCCTTCCTCTGGATTCGTGCCATGGCACGATGTGCACACACCCCTAAACATCGCCGCGAGCATGGGAAGTGATACGCTCGTGTCTTTACTACTCAGTCACGGCGCAAGCGTCAACGGCTCCTCCGCCCTTCCTTCGGAGAGTCAAGAAAGTGTCCCGCTCACCGTGCAGCCGGCGGTGGTCGACGCGCTATTATCGGGGCATGAGAGTACAGTCCGGCTTCTGTTACGACACGGCTCACCCCTCTCACACCCCTTCATGACGCGTGGGAGTTTAGTAGACTGCGCGATTGCGCGGGAGCATACGTCGCTTCTCAGAATGTTGGTTAGTGAGTATGGTGCAGATATGAATGCGACGTGGCAAGACGGCGGCGTGTATCCGCTCCTTAGAGCTGTGGGGTGTTCGGGTCCCCGGGCAGCGGAGATTGTGAGGTTCATGCTCGATAACGGTGCTAATGTCGCTTTGGCGAATGGCGACGACGACAGTACAGGCGACAGTAGCCAGCGCTTATTCAAAGGCACAATCCGATACGGCACAATCGACACTCTGCACCTCTTACTCGAGCGTGGCGTACTCAGCCCGGGTTCTCAACCGGTACAAAACAACGTCTTTCGCAGATGGACAATTGACCGCTGCACACCCGAAACAGTGCGGACGTTATACGAACATGGCTATCACCGCGCGCTAGAGGGTACACCAGATAACACCCTCATGGCCGCCGTCTGGGCTCGCAGGGGCGACATCTTGCAACACTTCATCGACCGCGGTGTCGGCGGCGACGTCGATTTGAACGCGAAACTAACCAAAAACGGATCAACGCTTTTGCACACTGCGGTCGCGCGGTGTAAGTCGCTCAAACATGTAGCCGTAGAACGGTCGACGACAGGAGACAACGGCAACGGGTTTGATCCGTTGGTTCGCAAGATTGAGCCTGATGTTCTTGATCCTGCGGTTGGGGGTAGTAGGAGGTGTACGAGCGAGAAAGTAGAGAGGAGTACGCCGGAAGAGATTGTGCGCTGTTTGGTGCTGGGAGGCGCGGATGTGAATGCTAAGGATGATAGGGGGGTTAGCCCGTTGGATTTGGCGAAGAAATGTCCTGTATCTGTGTATAAAATGCTTGTCGACGCTGGAATTTGACTGTGAAAGAGAGTGATAAGTATAGCGATAAGCGATATGATAAGACAACAGCCGATAAGATAAAGCTCTCCGTCGAGCCGATGCAATATCCGCGACATAACCGAACAAGCTCTGTTTTTGCTCAATTTGGCCCTTTTTTCTGTCTCATTTTTTGGGCTAATTCTTGGTAGGAATTCTGACATGGCGTCTATGGGGCATAGATTGGCCAATTGTGTGGTTTAGACGTCATGAATGGGGAATGGATGAATCGGCTAACTTTAAGAAGGAGTATGGTATTGTATGGTACTGTATTGCGTTGTATTGCCTATCGGAGCTCCGTATTCTTGAGGATCGTCTTTGGTAGTGAAATATCATAGAGAGCTTTTAGCTATATGTTCTCTCCTTCCATTGTTCTTTTATATCTTTGATCTAGTATGTATCTGGCTCTTCTTTGATGGTTTCACCTGTCTTATGTGTATGGTATGTTGCCACACGCACAGAAACAGAGTGGTTGAGAAGTTACGTCATCCGGTCTCAGATGGAGCTCTACTAATAGTATGTCTGTCGTTCTCCCACCAGCTGAGCTACCTGAGGCAGGACAGCCGAATGCAATCAATCATAAATCTGTAGCCATGTAAGTTAATAGATATTCTATTTTGTACACTTTTGACCGAAATACATCTCTGTAGACAGTGTAATGTTTGCGTATCGACTGTCCCTGAAAGTTACCACCCCCACCAACGCAGCTCCTGATTGGCCAATGGATCCGTCCGGTAAGCAATTTGGTTTTATGACGGAGGAGTCATACGAGGCCTTTTCTTATGATCCCATCCTTTCCTTCTTCTTCTTCTTCTTCTTCTTCTTTTTCTTCTCCATTTTCTCCTTTTAATTCACTACACACTTCCTCACTTCGTTGTGTTGTGTTGACCTACACCAATCCTCTTCTATATCGGCATACCGAAGCTGCATTGAGAAGAAGGGAGCTATCTCGTCTTATCGCCGACTCCACTCTCCTCCCTTCTGCTCGTTTCTTCTCTCTACGTAGTAACTTGGCGGAAGCGTTCGGATTGATTACGACTGCTTTTGTCGTCAACTGTTTGCTTGTTTCAATCTTTACTTTTTTTTGAGGACTTATACACGGACAGACAATGGCCGCCTCAGCTCTCCTCAAGAGCCGGATCCGCCGGCCCTCGTACTTGAACAAACTGGCCAAGGCGGAGGATCTGATTGACCTGTTCCCTCATGGATCGTACATTGGCTGGTCTGGCTTTACCGGCGTTGGATACCCAAAGTGCGTCTATTCCGACATTTGTCTTTCACTCCGGCCGGTAAACTCGAGCTGATCGATGTTGTAGGAAAGTCCCAACTGCCCTAGCAGACCACGTCGAAAAGAACAACCTCCAAGGCCAACTCAAATACACATTGTTCGTCGGAGCCTCATCCGGCGCCGAGACCGAGAACCGCTGGGCGAGACTCAACATGATTGAGCGGAGAAGCCCTCACCAGGTCGGAAAGGAGATTGCGAAGGGAATCAACAACGGAAATATCAAGTTTTTTGACAAACATCTCAGCATGTTTCCCTCTGATCTTGTCTACGTCAGTTCTTCCTACATATTAGAGGTGGATTGAGCTGCTAATGGTGGGCTAGGGTTGGTATACGAAAGATCGACCTCGCAACAGGCTCGATGTTACTGTCGTCGAAGCTACCGCCATCACAGAAGACGGTGGTATCATTCCCGGCGCATCCGTCGGCGCATCACCAGAGTTGGTGCAAATGGCGGATAAGATTATCATTGAAGTCAACACTGCTACTCCATCATTTGAAGGTTTGCACGATATTAGTATGTCCGATCTCCCACCGCGACGGAAACCATACCTCGTCCTATCGCCCGAGGATCGTATTGGCACATCATACATTCCGGTTGATCCGGAAAAGGTCGTGGCTGTTGTCGAGTCAGACTATCCGGATGCCACGCAGCCCAACGCACCCGAGGACGAGAGTTCCCGGGCTATTGCGCGAAATTTGATTGAGTTCTTGCAGCATGAAGTCAAAATGGGTCGTCTGCCTCAGAACTTGTTGCCTATCCAGTCTGGTATTGGTAACATTGCCAATGCAGTTATTGGCGGTCTCAGCCACGGTGCAAACTTTCAGAACCTGAAAGTGTGGACTGAGGTGCTTCAAGACTCTTTCTTGGACTTGTTTGACAGCGGCCATCTGGACTTTGCGACTGCTACGTCCATCCGCTTCTCGCCTGACGGCTTCAAGCGATTCTACGATGGCTGGGAGCGATACTCACCCAAACTGCTGCTTCGATCACAACAAGTCTCCAACTCCCCCGAAATCATCCGCCGTCTCGGCGTCATTGGCATGAACACCCCCGTCGAAGTCGATATCTACGCCCACGCCAACAGCACCTGCGTAATGGGTTCGCGCATGCTCAACGGTCTCGGTGGCTCAGCCGATTTCCTCCGCAACGCCAAATACAGCATCATGCACACACCGAGTACCCGACCCAGCAAAACTGACCCTACGGGTGTGAGCTGCATTGTGCCCATGTGCACTCACGTCGACCAGACGGAACACGACTTGGACGTTATAGTCACCGAACAAGGTCTTGCCGATGTGCGCGGTCTCGCACCCCGAGAGCGTGCTCGCGTCATTATCGACAAGTGCGCGCATCCGGATTACAAGCCCATCTTGCAGGATTACTTTGACCGGGCAGAGTTCGAGTGTTTGAAGAAGGGAATGGGACACGAGCCGCATATGCTATTCAAGGCGTTCAATATGCACAAGAACTTTGCGGAGAAGGGGACTATGAAGATTGACTCGTGGGAATAGATGTAAAATACTAGTAAAACGTAAAAAATTATGATACGAGAGTCTCTAATTCTTAATCTTGAGTGTTGATCCAGACTAAATTCAAATCGCCACTAGACATGGCCAGATGTCCTTCTAGTCTCAAGGCGGACTAGCGCGGCCCGCTCGCATGGGTCCGGGGTGCGAGTCTAGACGGTCGCTTCCAGTCTCATCTTCTTCGTATCTATCTTTCTTTCTATCATTCTATCATTATTCGAGAGACGAGTGGCTGTGGCTCGATTGAATCTGACGAGTACCGGTAGTTTGAGTTGGATGCATCGGGACTATCATGTCATGGTTTTTGCCTCGAGGGATTCGTTCGGCATTTGACAGTAGACTTCAGAGGTAGACAGACATACTATCATAACTCAGCCTGAGTTTTTGGAGTGATGCCAAAATGAATAATCAACATGTGAACCAACATCATCGACAACAGCACCAGCAAGGTATCTTTGAGCCTTATACAGCATATCAGAGTTATCAGCAGCAGCTCCACGGATTTGGTGGCAATGCCGCGGTGCAACAACAACAGCATCATCACGATGCGCGGGGTTCTTTGGTGCCGGCTCTCTCTGGCGCCGGAGAGAATCAGAGGCAAATATTTCATAGACCTGTATACGCGCAGCAACAGCAACTACTATCTGTGCCGGAGCCTACCACAAAGGAGATGGAAACCAGATCGACACAACCACAACCACAACCACAACATGAACCACAAAGAAAACGACCGCGCACCAATTCAAAACCCAGACCAACAGCTCCAGAGTCGGTAGCAACTACATTAACTGAAACGCCAGTAGTAGACAGAGTCCCCTCCGGCAAAGAGCGCCGCCGGACACAAATGCGCATGGCTCAACGCGCCTATCGCCAACGCAAACAAAACGAGCTCTCGTCACGCGCAAAACAGCTTTCTGAAAGAGATGGCGTTATTGCGCGCATGAAGACGGCGTTTGACGCGTTGCAGGCGAGGCTGGTCGAGGCGAATGTTTTGGGTGTTTGTCCTGGATTGGAAAGGGAGATGGCGGAGATGGAGAGGGGGTTTGAGACGCTGGGGCAGATGGCTACTGATTCGGGGTCGGTGGCAGCATCAGCGCCGGTGGTGGAAAGTGGGCAGGTTGATGCGCCGGCGACAAAGGCTGGTGTTATGGATGCAAACCAGCAGCGGCAATGGACGAGTCCCGATTTTGGGAGTGACAGTTCTGATCCGTTTGATCCTTTGAATCAGCCGAATTATCAAGTATGTGGCACCACAGCACCGGCGCAGACGTTTGGCATGCATCATCAATATCAAAATACATATCAGCAGTATACCGGTCGAACCGTACCAATC
The DNA here is from genome assembly GCA_019828575.1 of Talaromyces thailandensis. Taxonomy (NCBI): domain Eukaryota; kingdom Fungi; phylum Ascomycota; class Eurotiomycetes; order Eurotiales; family Trichocomaceae; genus Talaromyces; species Talaromyces thailandensis. The sequence continues at coordinate 121,713 of JACVQZ010000059.1, forward strand.
ACAACAACCATGAACGAAATATCCCTCCCTTCCCCGGCTTACATCCCACCACCGACATCATACAGTTTCCAAGAAACGACCTTTGCACGCCGACTAATGCGCATATGCTGCGAACGCGCGCACGACGTCTTGATTAAGGGGGGGCTATCAACCCTCTCACCGAAAGAAGCACGAGTCTTCAAACTAGCGTATCGAATCTGGAGCCGAGATTATCTCGTGCAAAAGTTCCAAATGATGCTGAGGGGTACTACCGATTTGTACGATCCGTCTGTCCCGTTCATACCGCTTGGCGGCGCGGGCACGCATTTTGTTCATTTGAGAGAATCGCCGCCGTCAGTCTCGCAATCGATGTCTTCGTCTTCGTCGTCGAATTACGGCCATCATCATCATCACCAACAACAACAACAGCAGGGTCACATTTCATCAGGAGGAATTGTAACAAGCGGCCCTCTGGCGACTCACACCGCACACGTCCCGCACGACGGACCAGATACAAGTCTCACCGGCATCGTATCCTCTTTAGGACTGCTGGACGATTGTAGCGAATGGTACGATGTGCAAGACATAGACGGTTATTTGCAAGACATGGGTATCCGGCTAGAGCCGCATTCGACGACATACCGGTTTTTGTTACCCGCGAACCCGGGTATTGCGTCGAGGAGCACGGCCCTGAATCAGACTTTGCTGGCCGGTGCCGTCAATCAGAATGTTAGTGCTGGCGGTAGTGGTGGTGGAAGTGGAGGGAATATGATGGGCCAGGAATATGTACCTGCTTATGTGGACGTTGAGAGGTTTATCAACTGTTTGTTCCCCCTTTCTCCCCTTGTGAGTCTTGTTGCGTGAGCTAACGAGTTGCCATAGCATTGGTGATGAAAGCGATGTGTCTTGGACGAGCACCCGGTTTCAGGAAGGGAGACGTCGAAGAACAATTCTATAATTCTATCGAGGTGTTGCCATCTTAGATGTCCTGGAGCGTCTGCGTTGTATAAAATGTAAATAGGTCAGGGGTTTCCGGGGCGTTCTACTTCTTTGCGATATACCTGGGTATCATATACATACCCGCTCTGGTTCCGAAGCACTTGATTTATTATTTCGGGGGCATTGTATATTAGTATAATTTAACGTTTTTTGTGACACTATGTGAGAACCAGAAGGCACCTTGTTTCCTACGTTCCAAGCAGCTATGTCGATAAAGCACATTATACTTCTTCCCCCACGAGGCTTGTATTTCAATATATTTCCAGCGTTGTCAGCTGTGGCACTTACCTATTCTATTAGGTTGTGATAGGCCAGATACTAATGTTGATATCATTCACCAAATACCAAAGTAGAAATCTATCATTTTGTACAGAGTACGGAGACAAACCTAAAAATTATCCTCCAAATCTCGAATGTATCATATCACCAATCACAAGCCACAATATATGAACTAGTCCATATAAACCCTAGACCCGTCACTAAGCAAGTCAACTAGATTTAGACCAACCAACAGGCAATTGTCTTCGGCAACATAGCCTCAAGAGGCTTTTTCTAGCCTTGAACTGGACCTCTTTGAAGATTGATTGGATACACTTCTCCAGGGGAAGCAGACTAAGAGCCGCACGACGTGCGACCCCGCCTGTGTGCTTTGCGGCAGGAAGTCTTTTTTACTTCCTTCCATAGACCACGATAAGAACCTCATGGGTACCGGTGATGTCGTGTGATTGAGGCGACTGAGGAAAAAATCATCGAAAAGGAACCTCCTTTCCTGCAAAGACGAGTACCGCGTATCGACCTGCGCGATCGCCCGACGATAGACTTATCCAAAACATTCGCTCCTCCACCCGACGCTCCATCATCTCGCAAGCCCAAAAAACAAGAAATAAAAGACCCGAATATAAAAATGGCGACGACCGCAACAGCACCAACAACAGCAACCGTCACCGTCACCGCCACCGCAACTCCATACTCCTACCCATTCCAAGCAACTAGTAGAAGTGGACCGGCAGTATCCTACGGCTTCATCGTTTTTATCATCATACTCGGTCTCCTGCTCCTACTGAGTCTGGGGTATGTAGGACACGGCTTCTGGGCGAGACGACGTGCGCGTCGACGAGGTGAAGATCCGGGGCCGGTGTTTGGGTATTGGCGGTGGCAGAGTAGGCCGCCGCCGCCGCCGATGATGATGGGGCAGGGACAGGCGCATGGGCTGCAGCCTTTACCTGGAGCGGGAATGCAGGGAGATGGTAGAGGGAGGGAGTTTTATAATGTTGCGAGTGCGCCGATGGTGGGGGGGTCGGGTGGTGGAAATGCAGAGCAGCAGGAATTGAAGGGTGGTGGTGAGGTTGGGATGGCGAGGTATGCTTGATGTTGGGTTCTGGGGCGGTTGTATAAGATATTATTTTTGTATATAGTTGATGGGTAGCGATCGGGATGAGATCTCAAGTTTCCTCTCGAACCATACATTTTGTGTTGGCTATGACGGCGGTTAAGCTTATCTGGGTGTTCGTTGCAGTGGTGAACAGAGATGCTCCTGTCGCTGCACCTGCTCGTAAATTTCTCCCTTCGAGGAAGCTTTGCAGAGGCTCTCGTACAAAGACACTCGTGAAGTCTTGGAAAGAGCTATTTCACTAGGTGAGAGATAAAAATGACACTGCATGGATTAAGGGTGCAGGTCACACTACTTGCAGCACTTCATCCTCGGATCCAGTCATATTTGAGCTTACTTGGTTCTGTGATTGCAAGAAGACTAAGCAAACGTATGCCGCTGATACGTTAGACCACAACCAATCGCGCAGCTACTTCTGAAAAATTGCTGCGTTTAACTACTGTAACAGCATTCGCAGGGACATCTCCAGCGTGCACAGAACCCACATTTGACAAAACACAAACTGCACAATCACCATCCTCCTTCCATAACAAGAAAGCCGAGAAACCCAATACACCTCCACTGTGCCCTAGCCAGCTCTCATTGCTCGTTCCAAGGGAGTCCCATCGAAATATACCATGACCTATCTGCTGCGATGAATCGGGAAAGTGTTTCCAGTCTTTCAAAATGTGCATACCAGCAAAGCTGAGAAGCCGTCCGTCTCGAAGGGCAGTTGCAAATTTGAGGAGATCATGTACTGATGAAATCATACCTCCAGCTGTCCAAGACGTAGAGAGATTGGAAGGAGTAACGTCGATAAGATCATCTCGCACATACAGAAATGACGGGGCTACGCCGGCAGTATCACGAAACTGATCCGTTGCCCAGTGATATCGATGTGATAAGTGCTCTGGATGCTTTGCCTCCTCAAATCCTTCAAAATAAGTCTGGTCCATGCCGAGGGGCTCAAGGATCCGGTGTCGTATCTCCTTCTCCGCAGTCTGACCTGTGATCTTTTCAACGATCAAACCCAAGAGGGTGTAATTAGTGTTGGAATAATAACCCTGACCAGGTTTTGGTGCTGTAACTCTCGGCCGACGGATATAATCCAGCGCCTCAGTCTTGCCCCAGATGTGGTCGTTGCGTATATCCCGGCCTCTGCCTCTGACAATCCACTTGGGCTCCTCCTCCCAACAATCTATACCTGCATGATGACTCAAGAGTTTTTCTGTACTCGCCTGTGCGGCATTTTCGATTCCTGCATACACTTCGGGATCCAAAACCTGCTCGACAGTATCGGATAACGTGAGCTTCGACTCGTCTATCAACTGCAGAATGACCACAGCCACGAACATTTTTGTGATGCTGCCGATACCGAAATGGTGACGCACATCGAGAGTGCGATCGCGCACTATATCTGATCGACCCTTTGCAGGGTCCCATATGACTTCACCAGATGAAGCAATGGCGGCCGATACTCCAGGCGCGCCGGAGTCGACGCATTTTTGGAGCAGCCCTTCAAGCTCGGCAGCTAAATCTTGTCGACTTTGTTTTGGAGAAGACATGGCAGTCGGCTAGTGCACTGTGTGAATAGAGGATAGTCGTCGCGGGGTAAGAAGCTAAACGTACAAGGCATCAAGGCATTCATTCCTTCCTCAACCAGCGGACCATCCTTCCTTCCACTTGCCCACTTCACATCTACACTTCTTCTTTCTTATCTCTAGGAAGTTGGAACCCAATCATCAGCCTACTCGTCTTAGTTGAACACACCGCTCTGGCACGGCTGAAAAAATTCTGTTATCGACCAATGGGACCGGGACGTGCATTGAACGAGAAACCGGCTTCAGCAAGCGACCCAACCCAGTCGCGTTGCAAAACAGTCGCCATGTCAGAAAAAATGTTACGCGAAACGTCAGCTGTGCAGCAGCTAGTTCTGCACCGAGCCTCAAAGATTCACAAGATGTCCAATCGTTGGACCGATTACTCGCATATGATCAAATTTCGGTCTCGACCAACCACAGAGCTGCTTTGGGACAAGGATGACCGAGTCGACATGTTTCCATCGACAAGGCTCGATTACTTATATTTCCAAAGAATCCTCCTTTCGATGAATTTATTGAGAACTTCGCATACTCTTATTTCGCAATTCTGCCGCGTGCTACATTGACCACATGACCATGACGAAACGGCGAGCCAGCGCTATCCCAGACGAGGAGTGGGAGAGACACAAGGGGGAGATTGTATCGCTTTATCACGAATCCAACTTGGATAATGTGATCCGACTTATGAGTCAAAGACACGGATTTCATGCAAGGTATGATCCTCTCGAATTACTCTCCGTGCCTGAACTGCATAAGACAATCTACTGACAGCTCCCAGCAAGAATCAATATACCCGAATGCTGAAAACATGGGATATTCGCAAGAACAACACCACCAGCGGTTGGAAAAGTATCTACAGGTGTACTCGGAAGCGGCAATCGGAAGGAAAACCTAGTGATTATTTTCTCTATGGCAAGAAAATCTCGCAGGATGAACTTGAAGCAAAGTTTAAAAGATATATCAGTTTTACGGAAAAGCTATATGCCGCAGAAGGTAGGCAACGCTCGATTTGTAGCAAGTATACTCCTTGAGCATTGCAAGACTGACTTGTGCAGACGATAATGCTTCGATTCCTGATGGGTTGACGATACTTACTCCTCCAACAGAAACTACAGTAATTCCGCGGCACGTTCGCATTGTCAAGACAGATAACCTCCCTTGGGTTTTGTTCAAGAAGCGAGCTCAATCAGAACTTATTCTTTGGCAATTTCTGTCTGATTCAGCAACACTAAAGGCCATCGAGCATTCTGATACCTCGACTCACCAGATATATCGCCAAGGACATGAAAGTCTCGAAGCGTACCACGTACAACAAGGCATAGCTCCTATCTCATTCTATTCACATGCCTCATGTCCCAACAGCATGACTCTCAATCTTGAGGGCATGTCCGATTCACTCCCTGACTTCGAGTCATCATGGGTGAACACCCACTTGACACATATGCTCATGGGTCCTGGAGTATCAGCATCCCTTGCAACGATACTGCAAGAAGCGGCCACGGCATATCTTGATACATCATTGGAGTCATTTTACAAGACTTACATAGTGGAGGACAATCCAGAAGGGAGCTATACGGCGCTGAACCTGAATACCCACTCCGATCACACGGTGTATCAACTCTTTAACCTGTTCATATTCATGGTGACCAATAATTTGCTACCCGGGCGTTGTGTTCGAGAGATGTATGCCTGGGCAAGCTCAAATTCTTGCACTTGGATTTTCGCAGAGATTTTGAATTTGAAATCAACAACGATCGATGTATTTGCCACCAAGCTACTGCCAGCTGCAATTCAACTAGGTGACAGTGAAATGGTTCGCAATATCGTCTTGAGGAACTTTGATATCAATACCCCGATCGAAAGCTCATGGCCTGAGGGATCTTTTCGGACGGCTATATCGTTTGCTGTCGGTCAACGGAACACCCAAATGATCAAAATGTTTTGTGATCTAGGGGCAACTCCAAAGATTGTTGACATTGATAGCTGTGGAGACAGAAAAAGACATATTGCGTCATTATGGTCCCACGAGAGCATCCAGATACTACAATTACTACTGGATTATGGTGCAGACCCCGAGTGCTTAGTCTCAGATCGCCCGCGTGGCTTTCCACTTATGGAGGCTGCATTTGAAGGCAGTTTGGATGCAGTCTCACTTCTTATAGCTGCCAAAGCAAACGTCAATTTGAGTGTTTCCGAACGACGAGGCACTGCGTTGCAAGCTGCCACCGTAGGTGGTCATGTGCAAGTTGTAAAAGCCCTGCTCAAGGCAGGGGCGGACCCCAATATGGTGCATATAGTCGGTACGCGACATAATGCTCATTTTTCTTGGAGAGACGATTATAAGAACTTTGAAACTCCAGTCCAGCTCGCCGCAAGGACTGACAACACTAAAATAGCGATGCTACTGCTACAGAGCGAAGCCTTGATTAATTTCTGTCCCATATTGACTGGGGTTAGTCTTGAATGGATAGACGACAAGTTCGCGCTTTATGTGCTCAGTAGAACTACAGGCGAAATATTACCAGTTGCTTTTGCCATTCAATATGCAACACAGAACGGAAACGTTCCACTTGTGCATCAACTTCTTGGCGCAGGCGCTATGGTGGACTCAAGGATTGGAGTCGAATATGGCGATACACCTCTTCAGTTAGCAGCGAAATTGGGCAATGCGGAATTGGTGTCTCTTTTGCTGACCCATAAGGCCGATGTTAATGCTCCACCTGGAAAGTACAATGGCCGAACAGCGATACAGGCGGCGGCAGAAAGAGGAAATATCAAGGTTATACAAATGTTACTCGATGCTCATGCCGACGTAAATGCGCCACCAGGATGGAGAAGAGGCCGAACGGCACTTCAAGCTGCGTTAGAAAAAGGTCATATCAACGCAGCAAGGCGTCTGCTTCTTGCTGGTGCATACATCAATGCCAGCGCCGGCTTTAGTAAAGGGCTGACTGCATTGCAGGCAGCTGTATCATTTGGAGACATTGAAATTGTGAAGGAACTTTTAAATTATGGAGCAGATATCAATGCCGCTGCGGGTCCTGAGGGGGGCTTGACTGCTTTACAAGTAGCAGTAAAACACAAGAATATTGATCTGCTTAAACTTCTCATCCAGACCGAAGCTAATGTGGATGCCCTACCTTCAAAGCTCGAAAACAAGACAGCTCTGCAGTATGCAGTCTACTTAGACTGGATGGAAGGTGTACAACTTTTGTTGAACTACAATCCGGATGTTCGCATGCTTCCCCCTTACGAAGATGATCTTGAGGCATTTTCAGCACTGGGCTGGGCTATTGAGAACCGCAACCACGCTCTGATGGTTCTGTTGCTTGAGAATGGTGCTGGTCCCAATGATCCGGTTATGAACAGTCATGCAGCCCCCACCGCTTTCCTTTATGCGCTTTGTATGCTTACTTCTTATGAGAGCATCGAAGTCTTCGTGAACAAAGGTGCCGATATATCTCAACGCTGGGATTGTGAATCAGCTTTAGATCTTGCGATATCCGCCGTAAACGTGAATATCGAAGTTGTGCGAATGATAATTGACTTGATCTCACAAGCAACAACCGGAAACCATTTTGATGCCAGCTTTAGAAATTCCTTGGCATCAATAACGGTTGAAGACGATTCACCAGCAGTTATCGAGCTTATTCAACTATTACTTGATGCAGGTGCCGATATAGATGCCAAGGGCGTTGGCGACAAGAATACAATATTGCAAAATTCTGCCAGATATGGTTCCGCTGAGGTTGTCGAGTTCCTGCTTCAGCATGGAGCCGAAGTGAACATACCAGCCACTAAACATATGGGAACACCGTTACAAGAAGCAATAATTTACCAGGGGAACACCGAGATCGCGGATCTTCTTCTAGAACATGGTGCGGACGTCAATGCACCTCCAGCAATAGAAAGAGGAGTAACGGCGCTTCAGGCTGCTGCTATCAATTGCTACATTCCACTCGCCAAAAAACTTCTGGAGCACGGTGCCCATGTTACTGCGGCGCCGTCGCCTCTTCATGGCAGGACAGCAATCAATGGAGCTGCTGAGCGTGGCCATTTAGACATGTTACAGTTGCTCTTGAATGCTTATGATGATCGAGATGGATTGGCATCGGTATGTATTCAGGCGGCGACTTTCGCTGAGAAGGAAGCACATACAGACATCGCCGTGTGGCTGAGGGGTTATGCGGCTTCCAAATCTACCGTGTAGCGTCATACGTTTCTCGGAGGTCTGGATCCAATTCCTAGAGTACCTTCAATTCCAAGTGACTGATTTACTGATCTAGATATGCCATGTTATCAAGATCTACCCCAGCTTAAGCATCAACCACACGAATTAGATAGACCCTTGCTCGGAGCCGACGAACTTTCGGAGTTGATGTCACGAGCGTGAGTTTCGTCATTTTTGATCTTGATCCTAATAAGCAGGGCATCGCACATACGCTGCATCGGCCAGATTATTCTGCCTCGCTGTAGACTTTTGGATTTCGGGTTAATTGTTGAGGGTGATGATTGGAGTATCGGGGGGCAGCTGAACACATATTCCTGCCAATTGAAACACAAGAACGAGTGCGAGAACATAATTGATATTGTCGGTGTTTCCAATGTGATTTCCCAAAGTCCGATATTCAGCACTTTTGTCCGACTACCACCGGGTAGCATACAGGTCAAACACAACGTATATGTATAGACAGACCGCAACCGTGAAGCCAGATTGTACTGTTTTTTTAATTCGAGCAAATTGGAAGAATCAATAATAATCAAAATGAGCCAGGCAAACGCATGTACCAAGCCATCTGGCCACAAAAACGACGTCAAGAAAATCACCATAGTGGGAGTATGGTCTCCTCTACCTCTCCCTCATGTCAAAAACTTGAGTAACCGAGAAACCAGGCAGGAGGTCGAATAGGCACACACATAATCCACTCTCTCCTCTCCACGGGCAAACACACCGTCACGGCCCTCACCCGCCTCCCCAGCTCCCCCAATCTCCCCTCACGGGAGTCTGGGCAGGAGATGCTCAAAGAGGGGGACGCGGCGGGGTTTGCGAGACTGTCGTATGCGCGGGCATTCTTTCCCGATGATCCGGAGGACTTGGAGAAGAATAGAGGAAGGACGGATGATAGGGTGTCGGGGTTTGCGAAGGAGGCTTTGGATGAGTTGACGAGGCTTGGGATTGATACCAAGTTGACGCATGTGACTTAGGTTTTGAATACTACTATAGTCTATCTTTCGGTTATCACAAAAAGGGAATCGTGATTTTTCAGGAAAAGTATATTGCCGTTGGCGGGGATGACTTAGCCCTAAGGTCAGCGTTCAATATAGCAGGCGGCTCAGTAGATAAGTTAGAAGTAACTCAGCTACTTGGGTACGTTAAAGGTACGTAGCTTGCTGAAGCGTAATGACTAGCTCAATACATGTAGTACACTGCAGCTTGAGAGCAAATATTTACAAACCTGTACTTCCATTTTCGATTCCTGATATAGTGCGCATATCAACGGTCAAGTATTTTAGCCGTATCCTTCAATGTATGTAGCGTGGACGAAATTCGCGTAACTGAAAAGAGAGCTCTTTCAGGGTTCCCATGAGCCTTGATTCTTTTTTTCTACTCCTCCCACGCTGCTTGATTCTATGCAGAAATTCATTTCCGTACCGGATGAGCCTCGGAAAACATCCTCGCCACCACGTTGCGTTGTCTCCCCGGCTGAAACCATTCCCGCACATTTTTCGGCGCCGAACTAGACGTCATGTAACACCACCATTCGTTCTCAACCGTGTACTTGACCACATTCTCGGGTTCGTCCGTTTTCTAAAATATCTACACATCATGATTTTCTGTTGGTAGCTATTCGCATGATGTCGTTTTTGTTTTCGTTTTCGTTTCTTTTCGGGCCGCTCCGAAGGGTTCCGTCGGAATACCTAGGTACGTCTCTTTTACATATTCCTTAGACGTTAGTGGTTAGGTGTCGATGTCCGATGATCATGCCAGGATGTCTATCGGTCGGTGAGGATAGGCCGCGATGACTTTTGGACAAGGGCCGGGGTGGTGTGATGTGCTTTTTCGAGGGACTGTCGTACTCAACATTGAAGTGCTGCGTAGGGCTGGACCTGAGGACGTAGATATAAAGGTAGAAGAGACAGAGCCCTGGGGTGTGTGAAGTTCCCAATATATCCAAGAACAACAAAACAAACAAACAATACAATCAAACTCTCAACTCAAGTCTCAAGCATTTGCTACGAGAAAAGTCGCATTCCGGAAAACATCTCATCTCACACCACAAACACATATACCAAACACACATTTCATAAAAAATGTCATCATCATCATCATCATCATCATCATCGCAACACAAACACTACGACCCAACCCAGTCCATGGCCAACCCGGGCATGAACTACTGGGTCCGCTCCACCTCTCCTACCCAAAGCACACGACGCAACGCCGCCGGTCGTGGCCTATTCTCCGGACTTCAAGATACGAAACATTACAACGTTGACGGTGGCTGGGCGGGCAGACACGTTGTTGATGAGGATGTGCATGCGAATAATGGGTCGTTGTTTGGATGGTTTAGTGGGTATGTTTTTTCTTCTCCCTTCTTTCTCGTTTGGTTTGGTTTGGTTTTGGGGTTGAGGGGGATGGAGGCTGATGGGGGATAGGTTCTTTTCAGGAAGCAAATAGGGGATATGATGGCGATAGGCGGGCCGAATTGGATGTTATAATGGTAGAGTAGGAGATTGTCTAGGAACGGATTACTGAAAAGGAGAAGCCGTACCCGAGAGAGGGGAGAAGGTTGGGAACGACTTGATGGATGAAGAATGGGGAGGATCGAATGATGGGTGATGGATTGTATATAGGACTGTTTGTGCTGTATTTTGTTTGGCGTTATTGTTAGTGTTCAAGCTTGGTGTTCAAGGAGTGCAAATATACACTTTACTTTCAGTCGTTTTTTCATGCATTTCACTGGAAGATGGTTGGCGATTTCAAATGTTCGTACCCAGATCGCTACTTCTCGGGCAAAGTGTATACTGAGCAAGCAACGTCTACCAAAAACAGCCACTCCACGTCTTCCTTGCAACTCAAGCACTATGCGGAGTCTTTGTGGCTGTTGTGCATATAATCAACCTTCCTAGTCGAGATATCTATACGCAACGACACGAGTCATTCATCTGACGGCGAGATCGAAAATCGTTCCTGTCAGGATCTTGGTGGCATCGACGAGTTCCCTTTGTGACTTTCTATTGATTAATTAGGTGTCTGCTTTCACAGCCTCAAATCATTTCTAAATTTGCAGCCCTTGGCCCCTTGGCGCCGCTTTACCGTTAGCAGAGCCTACTATTGTGGGCTAGCGGGGTGGAGAGAAGTCTGGAAGACAAAGTGAACCAATCGATCGAGAGATTCGAGATGAGGACTCCAGTTGAGTTTGACTAGGAATAGCGCAGTTCAGTCTTTACGTACTTGCAAGCAGGCTTGGACCGCGGGGGGATCGGCAGGTGGCGCTTGTTCTCTACCCCTATGAGCCTATGGCTGTGGTCTGTACTCGACAGCCTCGACACTGGGATATCGTGGGTTGAGACGAAGATGACAGCTCATTGCGAGTTGTCATCTCTCTCTCTCTCTCTCTCTCTCCCCCTTGACGTGGCAGACGGTCAGCGTTGTCTGTAGGCAAGGAGAGTTCGAACTGGCGGAAATTAAATGAGCAACACACAGCACCAGAAGGGCTTAGCGTCAGGAACAGGCCCCGCGTAGTGGGGCAGTTGATGCTCGATCAGCCAATCACACACATCATTGGCCATCTCCTTTTTGCTTCTGCTTTTGCTTTTGCTTTTGCCTTTAGCCTTTTGGGGGTTCTTCTTTTCTTGTACTACTACTACTACTACTACTACTACTACTACTACTACTACTACTACATAGTCCAAGCCAATCAGCACAGCCATGGCTCCTTCTCCGCAAATCGCTCATTCGCCAAGAACCGAGCGAGCATCACACAACAACACGAGCCCGGCCGAAAATATGTCTCCCGCACCAATGGCATTATTCATCACTTACAATTCGAGTATTATCAATACTAACCACTGAGCTGGCGGATAGTGGCGGTAAGCATGCTCCGTACTACTCCAGACAGGGAAACTACTGGAGCATCCTCACTTAACTAAGTTAATAACTTAATCCTGTGTGGTAACTTGTAAGTGAGTCGCAGCCAATCACGGCTGTCCGGTGCCTGAGCAGAGCGCCGCTTCATTAAGTGCCAATAAGGTTAAGTGGTAACTTGGCAGTAATACCATGTATCGCTGCGAGTAAAGTCCATGAGATAGAGGGTGTATGAGAGTATCTGCTAGTATTCATTCAATACAGAGCTAAACAAGCCACCATGCACCGTGGGCGAATCCCCGCCCAGCGCGAAATTGGGCTTCTCCATTAAGGCACAACCCCTGAAAGCGCACTCTCGGTGTCTGTGGCTCTTTGTCAGTCGCTCTTGCCATTTACTCGTCGCTACTTTTAGTCCTCCCCGTTCCTGCCGTTCCTTCTTTATTCTTCCTCTCTCTCTCTCTCTCTTCCTCTCTCTTCCACACCTCTCTTGACGAGCATCACGACTCATCGTTTGACCACCGCTTCACTCGTTCAGCGGGCACTCCTTACGACAAGGATATCAAAAAAGGCGAAAAAATAAATAATCATTTGTATTGCAATTCGGAAGTGATTAGGTGTATAATCGATCGAAGATGAAGGCCGCTTTCTTGACTGCCGCCGCCGCCCTGATGGGTTCGGCCATGGCTCACGAACACCGTCACCACCACGAGCACGCTGCCCTCCACCGTCGTGGTGCTGAGGCTGAAGAGTCTTGCGGCTGCTACACCAGCGTCGTCACCTACTGGGGTGCTCCTACTCGTGAGTTTGATCATGAAATGAACATCGCAAGACGGATACTAACCAAACAGTCGTCTCGGTCTCCCCCGTCTCGACCCCAGCTCCCACCACCACATCGACCAGCACCACCACTTTCCTGTCCACCAGCTACAGCACCGTGACTGTCCAGGCATCTTCCTCGACTCCCGTCGTGCCTCTCCCAACCAACTCAGTGACTGTCTTCCCCACTCCTGGCACCTACACCATCCCAGGAACCACCGTCACCGTTTCCAGCTCCACCGTTGTTCCTGAGGCAACCTCCACCGTCCTCCCCAGTGGTACTCATACCATTGGTGGTGTGACCACTGTCGTCGAGACCTCCACCACCGTGGTCTGCCCCTACGCTACCGTCAGCCCCGTCGGCAGCACCTTCACCAGCGTCATTGAGACCACCACCTACGTCTGCCCCTCTGCCGGTACTTACACCATTGCTCCCGTCACCACCACTGTTCCCGCCAGCACTGTCGTTGTCTACCCTACCCCCGCCACCGTGACTCCGGGTACCTACACCCAGCCTGAGCAGACCGTGACCGTTGTGGAGACTTCCTACACCTACGTGTGCCCCTTCGCCACTTCTTCCACTCCTGCTCCCGCTCCCGCCGCTCCCACCACCACTGCTGCCCCCGCTCCTGTTGCGACCACCCCTGTCGCTCCTGCGCCCGTTGCTTCCACTACCTCCAGCTCTGCTCCCGCTGCTTCCAGCACCTCGACCAGCTCCACAGGCTGTGGATTGGGTCAGCACGCTGACTACGCCGTTACCTACACTGGCTACACCCACGACACTGGTGCTTGCATGAGCGCTGACGACGTCTTGGCCGAGCTCAAGAACATCCAGGCCAACGGCTTCTACGCTATCCGCATGTACTCCACCGACTGCAACCAGTTGGAGACTGTTGCCAGCCAGGCCATTGGTCTCGGTCTCAAGGTCATCCTCGGTGTTTACATTGACGGCAGCGGTGTCAGCTCTGGTTCCAGCCAGGTCAGCGACATTGTCAACTGGGGCCAGTCCAACGGCTGGGCTGGTGTCGAGTTTATCTCTCTTGACAACGAGGCTCTCTCCGACGGCTTCTGCTCTGCCTCTGACCTCGCTGGCTTTGTTTCTTCCGCCAAGTCTACCATCAAGGCTGCCGGTTACAGCGGTCAGTTCACCGTCACCGAGCCCCTCAACATCTGGCAGTCCTCTGGATCCACTCTCTGTGGAGTCGTTGACTTTGCTTCCGCCAACCTCCAGGCTTTCTTCAACGGCGACGTCGCTGCTGAGGAAGCTGGTGACTTCGTTGCCAGCGAGGTTGAGCTTCTCAAGGGTATCTGCAACAACGACCAGGTCTTCGTTGGCGAGTCTGGCTGGCCCACTGCTGGTAACAGCAACGGCAAGGCTATTCCTGGTCCTGCCGAGCAGAAGGCTGCCATGGACGCCATCCGCAACTCCATTGGTCACATTGCTGCTCAGTTCTCCTACAAGAACGACCACTGGAAGAGCCCTGGTGACTTTGGTGTTGAGCAGTACTGGGGTATTAGCGACATGCTCTCGGGCGCCCAGTAAGTTAGTCAGCAGTATTTCTCTCGACGATACATTCACATTTTATAAAATCGAAGAGGGATTCACTTCTGCTTGACTCAGCATGGCGTTTCGAGAGATGTTCTATTCTACTACCCATTTGCACTTTTCTTCTTGTCATTTAAAATAACTCTGTCCTTGGATTAACCTTTCGATGTGCTTCAATTCGTTACTGGTAATATATTTGTGTGATTCTTTTATCTGCTTCTTGTCGTGTTCCCTTGTGTATGTCTATATATACTACATTAATCCGTAGGAAGAGTTGTTCGTTATGATGTGCATCAATGAGCTTTCCATAATCTATAAGATCCTCGTCAAAGCTCTTCCATGGCTCGAGTACTTTATCTCGAGAAGTGTAGCAGATTGCTCCACCCCGCTTAGCTCAAGACATGTCCAAACAAATGTCCTCGTATCATACATTGGCTTAAACAAAGTCCAAGATAGCCAAAAGCTTCATAATGTTCTTTGCATCCTTCTCTCCCTCTGAAGTCTGCTCCGCGACGATACTGTCCGACAAATCCAGCTCCTCACCGTATTGCACCACAAGCAGCAAAACGCCGCCACGAACAACGAGACTCCCAACCATGCAAATACCCGTCCCGTGCATAAGAGACACTGGCCCGAATCCCGGAGATCATAGGGGTAGCAGTATATCTTACTCGGCGCAAAATCGTCGTATCGTCAAAAGGTCTGATGGAAAGGAGTCCCAAGCGGGCACAGATAAGCCTGCCGAAATCACAATCTCCAACGTACATGTAACAATCCAGGTTATTCCCCCACCTTCGGGATCTGTGAAAGAGTTCATAAGGGCGATATTTGAGTTAAACAGATAGGTACTGGGAGATACCAAAGCGCCTCCTGGACCCCCTATCGAATCCGACTCGAAGAACGACGGGGTCGAGAGAGGGGTCTGGTCCTCGATTACGCGGTGATGATCTCGATATAGGTGCTTTGTGGGCTGGTAGTAACCCCCCGCGGTAAGAGTGACATTGGCAAAAGATGTAGCATGCGCCCAGACCCCAGGGAAGGAGATACTGTGGGATATTGTCGTTGGTAATTGAAACTGCAGATTTTGGGATGCTGTTGGTCAAATGATCATAAATAGCCCTAATTTCCTAATCAGGAATGTGGTTCACCACACGAAGGAATAACGTTTTAGCAAGTGAAAAAGCAAAAAAAAAAATAAAAAAAATAATATATATGATTTGATTTCAAGGAAGTCTTGATGATTTAATTATGCAATATATGTATTAATCTAATGTTATGTAAATGCTCTATAAAAGCTTTAACGCCGGTGAAAACGTTGTATGGACGAAGAAAATGCGGAAAAGGAGAAGAGATAATCTTTCCACCCAACATGAAAATTTCATTACACGTCAAGAAGCATGCTTACTTCTGTCTGATGTCTTTTAAACATCACTCGGAGCGGCAGGCTTCTGCTTATCCCTCAAACCCTGGTCAGACGTCAAAGCCTGATCCATATCATACTCTTTCGTCCAGAGCGAGAACAAAAATCCAACAGCCGAAAAAGCGCAGCACACAGCCCAGATAATCCTGAG
Organism: Talaromyces thailandensis; assembly: GCA_019828575.1. Taxonomy (NCBI): domain Eukaryota; kingdom Fungi; phylum Ascomycota; class Eurotiomycetes; order Eurotiales; family Trichocomaceae; genus Talaromyces; species Talaromyces thailandensis. Next base: position 137,683 of record JACVQZ010000059.1, read on the forward strand.
CGAGTCAGAGTACGCCGTTCTCAGATCTTGCTTTGTGGGTCCGTCCTCCATGGCATTGATAACCTGCACAAGACCCGCGGCATCCTGGCTATACTCTCGCGCATACGGTGCCAATTCGTCGTACTGCAACAAGTTGGCGTACATTCTGTTCTGGAAAACGACACCACCGATAGCGACACCTATTGCTTGACCGAATGCACGGAAAAAACTGGTCATCGCAACAGCCATAGCGAGTGTCTCGTATTTGGCAGATGCCTGAATCGCGAACGTGACCGAAGGGAAGATGACTCCCAGACCAAATCCGACGGCGAACTCAAGGAAGATCCAACCGGGAATACTGGTGCCGACTTTCAAAATGCACAATAACCCGAATCCCAAGGTGGTGAGTACCCAACCAACCCAAACTGCCCAGCGGTATTTTCCAATCTTTGTAATAGTAAGCCCGGCAATCATGGCACTGGGAGCGACGGTGAATGAGTCGGGGAAGATAGCCACACCGCTGATAATGGGTGAATAGCCCTTGACAGCCTCGAAATAGAGCGGCAGAAAGTAGAGAGCGCACCAAAGCACGAGACCTTGAATGACGGTTCCAATAAACGACACCGTAGCTGTCTTGGTGGTGAAAATCTCCAATGGGATGATAGGATGCTCGGCGTAGCGGTATTCGTAATAGGCAAATACGAGCAGACCCACAAAACCGATGATAAGTGGCACGAGAGTGCGCCACGAAGACCAGGGGTATTGCACGCCACCCCAGGAGAGAGGAATCATGAATGAAGTCGTGCTGCCCATGAAAATGGTGGCGCCGATGTAATCGATTCGTCGCAATTTGGCAAGAAGTGAAGTCGGGACGAGGTTGAGGCGGAGGAAAAGAACTGTCATGACTAAACCGACGCCGGCGAAGGGGAAGTTGATGTAGAAAATCCATCTCTGAACAGTCTCAGTATGAGCTTACAACAGAAAAAGTTTTACGGAGATGAACATACCCAGGAAACACTCTCCGAAAAGCCACCACCTAGAACCGGCCCTGTAACCGATCCAATGGTCCACATTCCGTTCAAGATACCCAAATACTGTCCTCTTAACCTCAAAGGCACAATATCGGTAACGATAATCTCAGTGAGTGCCAGGATACCACCACCTCCAACACCCTGGATGGATCGACCAACGAGCATGGCCGTAAAGTCGTGCGATAAACCAGAAACGAGACAACCCACAAAAAACAGCACGATACTAATGATCATAATCGGTCGTCGGCCGAAGATATTGGATAGAGAGGCAAAGAGAGGCTGTAGAACGGTAGAGGTGAGAAGGAAACTTGTACCAGACCAGAAGGCCTCGATGGCAGTACCGTGGAGGGCATTAGAGATGATCTATTCGGATAGCCGCATGTCAGGATGTCATTGATAAGGAGAGATATGGCAGCATGGAAAGGAAGACATACAGGAAGCGCAACGGATATAGAGGTACCATCCAGAGCAACCATGAGCGACAACGTCGCCAGCGTCGCAAAGACGAGTTGAGCGCGTCTTGTGAACCTCCATTCTGCTGTAGAATTTTCAGACGCAGTTTCGCCCCCTGCATCGGCAGCATCGATATGAGTTTTTTCGTTGTTTGGTTCTGTCAAATGGGCTGAGTTGTCGTCCAGTCCTTCTTTGTTGACCACTATCTCCGAGGGCTGTTCGGGCGAGTTGAGAGTTGCAGTTGAGACATCTGCACTCGCGTTATCCTTCAGGGTCTGGTCACCCAAACGACCGGCTTGCGCGGTCGATTTGTCGTCCATTTCTGACATTCGGGAAGCTTTATTTGTATGATCAGACGGTAATGTGGAAGAATCGCGATTACTCCCGAAGAAGTGTTCAAAGTGGGATTCCGTCGTCAGTAATGAGCAGTTCGTCGACTCCTCGATAAGCCCTGCGCAGCGGCTGAAACTGTCACCTTTGAGACGAGATAATTGCACCTCGAATCTGTGGACAAAAACCTTCTTGATTGGAAATCCGTGATTGATTGTGCTGACTACAATATAACCCACCAGGCTCTATCTACATCTTTATAGATGTCGATAATTGGTGACGTCTCAGCTCCAAACATCAACATCAGTCATCTCAATCATCGTCGAATTGCACCGATTACCGAAGCCACTAGCCATAGCATCTAGGCAACTCGATTCAACAACCACGGAAATCAGGGACATGATTGGGCCATCTGGTGTCCCGTCTCGGCTCTCGCATGTCAAACTTTCCGTGGACTTTATTTATATGCGCAACGTCGAACTGGCCAGTAGACTGTCCAGTCAAATAGGGCTACGCACGTAGATTCGGAACTCGGAATTCGTATTAAAACCCAGTAAGAGCTTAGAGGTTGCGAGTCTACTATGTAGAGCACACCGGACGAATTAGTGAGGGTCCGGGACACGTGAAGTCAAAGCTGAACGGGTTACGGGGCTGATACTTTGACCTTGATGCCGATTCGATGGACGAGGACGGACTTGAAAAGCGCTGTGAATGGCTGAACTCGGCTAGATTATTTCATCGTCGGGGCTATCGGAAGATTCGGAATAACTTCACACCGCACTAAGCTTCCACTCATTCCATCCGGCGTATCATGTCCTCAGAAGAGAAATTTTTACATAGCGGGTCCAACCTTTATTTTTTGAGAACCTTTGAGGCTTTGAGAACCTTTTTTCTTCGAGCTGAAGGGATCGGATGAACGTTAAAGCACAAAGTAGGAAATATTGTCGCGAGTATACGGTGCATACAAATTGCCCTTTGCTACCGAGTCACGGTCGAGAGGACGTACTATACCGTATACAACCATGCATGCCAGTTTCTGAGCACGATATACAGTTGACTCTTGAGTAAGCATCAGCCACTCAACCAACCAGTGGCATCGAAAACGTCAACGCTACTCAATTGCACGCGGACTCGAATATTCTACTCTGTGTGTATAACTGGACGCTTCGTTCTATGGAGTACGGTGGAACTGGTTGTCTGACGCGCGGCAAGAGACTGCGATGATTCCAACAGTTCATGGATGGCCTTTAAGAATACGACACGACCTCTGAACTTCTTGGAGCTTGATGACATTCAAAAGACTACTACTAGTCCCATTCTCGGCAAATGATGCGCTCGGTTTATGGATCAGTCCGCGAGCAATGACGCACCGAAATAGAAACGAAAGTGCTGACCGTTTACTGTTTTGGTCGTCCTTCAGTCGTGAGTCCATGGAGATGATGGACTTTAGCTAGTCAGTTGTTCTCTACTAAGTTTACTAAGCTTACTAAGTTTAATGCTGGTGCCTACGGGTTGAAGCCCGACCGGCATCGTGTCGACAAAACACTATACCAATCGAGTTGTATAATACCGGTAATGCATTGGCAGCCTCAGAGACTGGAACAAACATATGACCTGCATCGTAGCCAACCGTACACTAGACGCGCGCCGTACTTAGACTAATCGCCCTACAGGCTGAACAAATCGGCTTTCACACTGCCACTCAAGCCTCGTCCAAATAAACGCCCAATATCTGCATCAACACATCGCCATACCCCTTATGAATACTCTCCTCCATTCCCAACCATCCCATCAAGCTCTCATCAGCGCCCACCAGCATCCTCCTCAAAATCTCAAATGGCTCCTCCCTCCACCCGCGCTCTTGCATTACCCTCACCGCGCCGTTCAACTTATCGACAAACCACACCCTCGTCCTCGAGTCCCGTTTTGCAGATACAGCCCCGACGATGAATTGGCAGGACGTGAGATCCATGTATGGACAAGGCATTTTAGGGAACTGGGAGGTCGCTCGCTGTAATTCCTCAGCGAGGCCGTGAATGTAGTCCGATTCTGATGCGGACGGCCATGAAAGACAAAGGACCAATTCTAAGCTGAGCGCGGCTGAATAAATGTATTTGTTTTGCTTGCTTCGGTAGAGTCGTTGAATTTTTTCTCGTAGCTTCGTTAACGGCACTTCAATATCCGTGGTGATGATTTCCGAATCCAAGCTGCCGCACATATTGTTGTACAATTTAATTGACTCGCGCAGCGTGATGATCCCCTCACAAATCTCCGCAACCTGGCGCAGCGTCGCACCGCCAGCGTCACTAATCGCATTGATAACCCTCCCATGATAAAACCTGGGGAAATGAAAAATATAGTTGACAGCATCCCTGCCTCATATGTATCAGCCTCGTCTATTCGAAACAAAAAAACGAAAAAAAAAAAGGAGAAGGGTGTAACCCACAAAGCAAGAATATCACAAAACCACACCGGCTCCCCAACCCCCTTGGCTCTCCTATCCTCCACAATCTGCACCAACCCATCAACGTGTACATCCCACGCTGATTGCGGATCATGACTCAGCCTCGTCCCAAACGCCATCGTCATGATTGCTGCTAAAAAGCCATCAGAGTACGTCTGCCGCCAACTGATGCGCTGGATAATAGATGTGAGAGCCCTTGAAGAGTAGACTTCTGCTTGTAGTTGCCATGCACGCTGCGGGGACCACTGCCTCATCCCCACGGCCATGGTTGCGTCGACCAAGACTGGGTCGGCGATGAAGAGGGATACCCATTCGGCTTCGGACGGGGATGTGGTGGGTGGATTTAGACAGGTTAGGAAGATTAGTAATTGAACATTTTGGTTGGTATAGATCGGGTCTAATGACGATGAGAATGCCAGCAGGTCTGTTGTTGTGTTCTCTTTTGGTATTTTCTTGGTTCTGGTCTGTTTGTTCACTTGTGTTGTTGGGTTGTTTGCTATTCGTTGTCGGCGTCTTGCAAAGTTGGATTTCGTGATATGGCCTCTCATGCGTCTTGCGGCTTCGGGTGATAGAGTGGGCGCATTGGTTGTGTTTAGAAATACAAGATTGTTCATCGTGGCTACACCGTTTACAGGAAATCAATTATAGAATTGGGGATATTGGATGCAGATGAAAGGAAGAAGGTGAATGTTGTTAGGGCATTAATAATTGACCACGACGAAGTGGGGATCCATACAAGACTGTTGATTGGTTGACAGCCTAACTCCAAAATTGATTTTCCTATTTGGGAATATGAGTTTATTATTTGCTCTTCATCAGCAAGAACAGGAGCGAAAGTGCGGAGCGTATTTGTAAGATGAGAGCCTCGTGGAAGAATGTTTCAAGTATAAGTACGGGAGTATGAACCTGATCAAGTCTGCTCAATGCAAGTTACATTTCTCATCGCTTTCTACATATCCACCTTTCATATAAACAAACCCACCGAGACAAGTCAACATGGCAAGACAATGGATTCTCAACAGCCAAGATGGCTTCGAGACTTCACTTGAATATCAACAAAATGTCCCCGTGCCGTCAGCAGACCAACTAGGTCCTACCGATGTTCTAGTCAGGATGCACGCTGCAAGTCTCAATTACCGTGAATTGGTGATTGCTGGTCCAATCGTATGCGACAACCCCTCATGTTTCAAGAGTTTTCTCCTCTTTTCTCCTCCTAACTGATGTAGGGCGTCAACGGACCAATAACTCCTCCAGTCGTCCCCGGCTGCGACGGAGCCGGAATCGTCGAAGCAGTCGGTTCCTCCGTCAAAGAGTTCCATACCGGCGACCGCGTCGTAACTAGTTCCACTCCCAGAATATCAGAGTCTCGTGGCGACGATGCATTTGCAACTTCCGCAGATGTGACCTCCATGATGGGGCAGGGTATTGACGGAACTTTGAGGTCAATCGGCGTTTTCACTGAAAAGGCGCTTGTACATGCTCCCAAGACGCTAGATTGGCTGCCTGCGGCGACTTTGACGTGTAATTGGCCAACTGCATACAATGCACTGTTCGGGCTGAAAGGAAGAGAGGCTGGGCCGGGGACGTGGGTGCTCGTTCAGGGCACAGGCGGCGTAGGTATCGCGACGTTGCAGGTCGCTATCGCAGCTGGTGCTACTGTCGTCGCGACAACTTCTTCAGAAACAAAAGCTGCTCGTCTTCGAGAACTGGGTGCGGCTCATACAATCAATTACCGTGCCAACCCTGATGACTGGGGCGTGCAAGCTAGAAAAGTAACACCCGAAGGACGTGGCTTTGATATTGTCATCGATGTTGGAGGAAATGAGACACTTCGTCAATCATTGGCGGCTGTTCGGGTAGACGGTCAAGTCTTGGTATTGGGCCAGGTCGGCGGAGCCGCTGATAATGTACCCATGTACATGGCTCTGTTGCACACTTGTATCGTCCGGGGGTTTCTTGGAGGCAACAGGGCTCAGCTCAAAGAGGTGATACGGTTCATAGACGAGAAGAAGATTACGCCTGCCGTGGATGATGTAGTGTTTGAGTTGGCCGAGGCAAAAAATGCATATAGGAGGCTCAAGGAAAAGAAGCACTTTGCCAAGGTGCTGATCAGAATTGATCAGGATTGATCACTTCGAAAAAGATCAATAGTTGCGAGCTTTTGTTCGAGTTTACCCGAATGATATGCGGCATGATTCATCTCTCTATTTGCTAGTCGAAATCCAATTTGTTGACTGATTCTCGTTCCCGCAGACGGCTTTGCCGTATATTTTCGTCTCGATATTGTATCATAATAACAGAGATTCTCTAGCATCATCGCTCAACCAATTGAGACTTCGAAGATCTTTTTCACGTTGACCAATAACAGCTCGCGGATCACTCTCCAGACCAGCTTCACTGACCCATTCGTTTGGCAAATTAGAGTACCACCCCGGTGCGTATTTCATTTTGTCATCTTCGTCGAATAAGCCAATCCTCCGGCTCCTTGTCGACGACCCGGAAGATGAATACTTCTGGGAGTACTGCATTCGATCAAATCTCATGAATCCACCAAACAGTTCATCCGTGTTGGCAACCCAAATAGATTCACCATCTGATGTATAATCCGCGCCGCCAATCTCACCGAAAAAGTCGTGCACTTGTCGGGTTTCGTATGTTGTAGCGTTGACGATAGAGATGCGATCTGCGGGTTCGCACATCAGCAGCGTGCGTGGTCCACCGCCGACGGGTGAAAATCGTAAGGAGCGGTAACAAGCGCGGTCAGAATTCATAGTCTGAAGGAGTCGCCACATACGCACATCCCATATGTTTACTGTCCTGTCTTGGTTGCTAGTCGCGATGTGAAGCATATCCGGAGACCAGGCACACGCAAAACCGAAATCGCGATGTCCAGGAAGTCGCTGCAGCGTCCGCCCAGTATCAGCTTCAAGAACAAAAGCTTCTGTCGAATCACCAACAGCGATGCGCATTCGGCCATCAGCTGACGTTTCTGAACAGTTGACGGGGATAGGCAGTTCGTGATCAGCGATGAAATGGTTTCTCGCACAATCGAGAATCCTAATGTGCTCGTCATTAGAAGCAAACACGACCATTGGAGATGTGCCTGTTCGACTTTGAACTATGTCGATATTATTGGTGATCCCATTAGCATCATGAGTAACAAAACCACAAGTGTTTTCACTTTGAATTCCGTTAACACGCATGCAATACTCGCCTCCAAAGCCGCCTGCAACAGAAATTCCTCGTTTCGCTTGCATTGTCGAAATCTTCACTGCGCCGTGAAAGCCAGTTTCAACTGGTGGGCGAGAAAGATCCATGATGCATCTCACATGCTTGTAGTCCGGTGTCCATGTCAGCAACTTGGATTCATGTGCGAATTGTATTGTGTTAAAGGAAGTGACCGCCATCAGATTTCGCAACTGAAAATGTTCAATGGTAGCCTTGAAGTCCGAATATAGGGCTTTCGGTGTGAAATAACGTTCCACCTTTGGTAGTGTGTTGGAGTGCTATATTCAGTCTTTTGTTAGCCAATTGCCTCCGAAGGCTGAAATGGAGGGAAAGCTACACACGTTATACTTTGAAAAATCAAGATTGGTATATGGATGATACCAGGCGTCACGCAGCATTCGAGCATCTTCACGGCGTACCCCAAGTTTTGATTGCCACGGGATTTGTTGAATGTCGTAAGCCTCGCCGCAGTCTACGGTTTGTGGTCGGATTATCTTCTCGGGCCTCAGCCACTCAGAGACGTTCGCAGCTTCCAGCGACGGGCCAGGGAAGTGGGGTGGGATATGAGGGCTATTTGAGAGCGACGCATGTAACCACCGTTGAATGAACTCTTCCATCGTAAAATTCCGTTCTTGTGCTTCGAAGCCAATGTCAGTAACGGGCCAAATTTTCAGATGAAGTGTAAACTTACTTGTCTGTAAAGGAGCGTCAAAATGGTTCTCGGCCAATTCGGATTGCTCTGTATGCCAGTAGTGATGGAAGCGATGGTCATACCGGCTGATAGATGTCAACATCTGCCCCGTACTGGAAGGCTCATAATCGCTATCAGTGTCATAGTAGTCCGAGCCGTCGGTATCATAATCGTCATCCCCGACTGCAAAATAAGACCCTAAATCTGTGTAAAACTTGCGAGTGTCATCTGGATCGCTTTCGTAGCCATCGGATTCTAGCGATAAATCCTGCTCTGATATGTCACACTGAGCACGTTCATGTAGCTCGCTTCCAATGTCTTTGTTGTCTTGTGTTCGACTAGCTGAATCTTGAGCAAAATCAGGCAAAGTCGCCGTAGACAATTCAGAGCCTGCCAGAGACGCCGGAATTCTTGCGTCATGTGAGTCGATATATGTCTCTTCACTAGAAAACGGGCTATTATCGTGATGACTGCTTCCGGTAGAATATACAGGAAGAGGACCATTCTGATGAAGACCATTGTTTGGACTATAGAACGTCCCCAATAGTGGTGGATTGAATGGGCCTCCTGCTCCCGCCAGACTTGGAAAAAAAGGTCTTCTAAGGCTGGTTACTGCCCGCACAGACACCGGTGAGAGATCGATTTGCGTCGTGACACTTGTCGGTGACAGAATAGCGGCGCGTATATTGTCGAAGCCAGAACCCAGCGTCTCCTCCATTTTCCCGGTAGGCAGGCCGTGGTCGTAAAGGAATGTTATCGCTTCCCCTTTGTCTTTGGATATCCGTCTCCACCATTTGAAGAGCGATCCATGACGGTGCCGACAATAACGTGTCAAAGCAGGTATTCGTGATTGACGACAGTGGTTTTCCGGAGAACTGTTCCTTTATCGGAGATTGAACTGGTGGTTCACGGGCAGACTCGTACGGTATCCTGTCGCAAGGTCGCAATCAAATTGGTTCCTTCGCGATAATAGTCCACAATGTCCAGTAACCTTGAACTGAGCAGGGTCCAAAGGGGAAACACAAAGAGAAAAAATAAATAAAATAAAAATCACGAACGAACAAGGGATGATTAATGGAATAAATCAGACAGCCTCCGGTGAGTATCCCAGCGCACTCTCTTTGCACCAGCCAATCGAAAAACAGGCGGATGTTTCGATCAGCCTACCAAGGACTGGCGATCAGTCGATGCAATGTAAAGTTATGCCTCAAAAATCAAGATGAGTCAGCTAAATCAAGCAACTTTTAAGTTAGCTGGTTGATTCTGCTTTGACAAAGAAGGCTGAGGTGCTCGGTCAGATGTTTGCGATCAGACAATCAGTCAAAAACTGGTAGGTGGGGGGGTCAGAACAACGGGCAAGTACCGATGGCACACTATGCTATGCAGTAAAAACTAACTTAAACGCAAACAACAGCGACAAAATTACTTCAACTCGAGTCAGGGAGGGACACATGACGTGAAGTAACTTTGTCGGAGACAGGTGAACAAAGGTTGCTTCAGTAAGCGCACATACATAGTATCTCCCCAAGTACTAGTTCAAGACGAAGCTGATAGCAACGGAGTAAATTCAAGATCTTGTGCAACGTCCGTGGTGCATCTCAAGGCCAAATATGAATATAAAGATGTCAATTATACATACCAGCTGGATATCAAACGATGATCGAGTCGTCGGCTGAATGTTAATGTATGTATGTGCATATGCAGCCTCGCACGGTTAGCAAGCCGACCGGGCTGTGCGACGAGGGAGTAACACGAGACCCGGCACAGAGGATAGGCACTCAATTTCTTGCAATGGGCCTTCTAGATATGGTAGATATTCGTTTCTACCTTGTGCGTCTGTTGCTTCTGTAATTTGGTAGAAGTTGACGGAGGTCAAAGTGTTCAAGTTGGAAGTCGAAAGAAAGTTCAATCCGAGTATAAATTACGGCTTAGTCATGTTTAATTTGTAACATACCGTCATGGAAAGAGATTGTGCGTATCGATACCATACAGAGTGCAGTTTCTATACGCACTTCTTTCACACTGGAAACTACTGTATCACATACTCGATCTATAAGGATATGCCCTTGCGATAGCCAGGCTTAACACTTGACTCTGGCCCTGGCTGTACTTAAGCCAGGCTGATCTACAGCATGCATCCACACTGCATATACATACATGCCTGCAAAAGCACAATACAAAATTCTATCACATTACAAGACAGGACTCGATATGACATGACATGACCCTAGCGTAAATCTCCCCGCCACAAGGCTGATCCATTTTCTCTGCATCACGACCAACCACGACAGAAAATCTGACAGGTTCGAAAGTACCTTGCAAGGACCCACGAGGGATGACTCGACTTGACAGATGTGACAGCCTAAACTATTGCTAGATTGGTAATGTCTGCCGTGGTCCATCAAGCTATTTATCTGCATCTGGCCGAATCAGTCGATGTCTCTTGCTGTTTTGGTGCAAGTTTAGCCTAGGAGAATTGTTCAGCATGGGAAGCGATTGGTGTGACTACCTCCTACCTCTAGACGAGCTACGTACTATGTACGACCGGGTGTTTTTTTTGCCCTGGTACGAGGTTTATATCAGGCTTTGTGCAGGAGGCGGGAATGCAAGTGGAAGTCATGGTGTACGAATTTGTCGAGGTACATGTTCGGCTTTCGTGCAACTATCCGCCTGTGAAGCATTAGTATCAATTTTATTTATCCATACGGATGACAAGTGGTGAGTAGGCTGTACTCGGTAGGGTTGTATACTATTTCTACCTAGGTGCAATTTTTGGTCAGGTTCACTTCGATGTTTATTTCCGACTTGACCAGCATGACAAACTATCGTGTATTTTCTGATATGCACGAATCGGGATTTGAGAAGATATCCAAATCTTGTAGAAGTGCAAGTTCGAAGTCGCGTTTGTTGACGAGGTCATCCATGGTTGATCATTGGTTCTCTTCTTTCCTTGCTGCATCTTATGTACATATATAATGTAATATACTCTAATTAATTGCGCTATTTGTTGCAAAAGACGAAAGACCTTGACGGTCGATTCTTAGCCTTGGCGATATACGCCGGTCCCTCGTTGTTCGCATTCCACCATACTTCTGACTGTATAATGATGGATGTGAAATGCAAACTAAGACCTACCGTCCCGGCCCCGGCAGTAACAGGGAGAAAATTGTTGTCGTCATCCTCGGACTCTTCCTGCCTTGACTTGATCATCGTTCCGTCGACTGAAAATGATCTTATCAAGTCGTGCTTTCGATGGCTGCACCGCCGCAAACACGTCCGTTTCAAAAGTTGCCCCTTCCCCATTGAAGTGATTTGATAGCATTGTATATTGCCCCGATCTTTTTCCGTTTATTTGAACATCTGACACTCGTCAAAAATCACTCTTTCAAAGAGTCAATCGGCCATTCTTCAAACTTCAGGGTAACTGCAGCCACTGGCCGAGCTGGTGGTCGTCGCCTGCTCGTTGAGTCTCTCATGTTACGAGAAGTCCCTTGTCGTTGTTGTATTGGGTGAAGGATTTAGGTGAAACAAAGGCTCTCTCAAATATAAGTGCCACTCATTCATTGGTAAGGAGCTCCTGAATGCCAGCGTCATGACTGTGATATCGTCGGAGATACAAGCATATTGCCGGCCGTTCTACCCTGCTTCGCAAGTCAACCCACCAAACAGCTTTGCTTGCCTTGTCATACCATAGCACTAGCAAAAGAAGTGCACGAGGATCTTTCCGAGCCATCAGAGCCTTGAAGGACTGTGGCATGCAACTTAAAAACGCAAGGGCTCTGGCAATGTACTCGCGATTCTCTGGCGTGCCATTGAGTTGAGTAATCGCGTGCACCGCCTCGAAATATGGGTTTGTCTCAGCGGTAGAATTCTCATCTAGCTCACACAGCCTGGCCAAGGATGGGAGGACAGCATAAACGCCGTTCGGCGGCGCATCAATACGCAAATCAGCATATGTGTCCGCCAAACATCGAAATATGCTATCTGGCCGTTTCGGGTCCATAAGGTTCCAGAGCACCCATTTAGCGTCAATCATTGGAATCCAGTCTAGGTCACAAGCGGAATCCTTGAGTGGCCAGGCGTCTTCGGGATTTGTGGCATCCACTGCGACAAACACGAGTGCGCCGTAGAGCGCTGCGCAGGCCCAGATGGCATCCTTAGCTTGCGGTACAACTGACTTGCGCAGCTGTTCGCCGAGAAGGGTAGTAGAGTGGGAAAAGTAGGATATTTCAGAGAGGGTCCGGCGGGTGGAAGTATTGGGTGGCGTTATAAGATGGCGCTGATAAGCATTTCCAACCGCTAACACGGCGTGCATGAGACATGGATACTTGAATGGGATGGTTAGGCTCACTTCCAGAAGCAGACAGAAGCATTACCAGGGGTTTCAATAACTAGGGGATGGCGAGTTGGTAATGATCACGTACTTCATGTGCTAATTGGAGACATCCATCCTGAGCGCCTCTCCAGCTGGGTGCCATGCATGTTCGAAAATGGTAAAGAAGCTTGGTACGGTCTGGATCCAGCCCAAAAGGGACAGTAAAATCGCGCTTTGAGCCAGTGTTCAGGATAGAAGCCCTTGCATTCAGACACGATACTATTGACTCTTTCCGGACAGCCAAAGTGCTACTTACTAGCAAATTTTGAGGTTGCGCCTCTGCCGATAGCTGCAATTCGGGAACACTCGCGTCGTAATTGCACAAAACACCATATGACCTACACCCTTGGCAATGCGGTCTTAACTCATCGCACTGGACGTGAGAATGGATAATCAGCATAAATGAGCGCAAGGAGGACGTGAAAAGGGGACAAGTGCCTACTTTGACTTTTCGAAGTTTGCAATTTCGACAACCCCGCCTGGATCTGCGTGGCTTGAGGAACTGTGTGCTCCTTCGAGGCGCTTTATTCGTCATTTTTCGATCCTTGATAGGTGCTATCCGATACGGTCTCGTCGGACATCCCAAGATCGTTTCAATTTAAGACTCGACAGTAGGCGATCAGGGTGAAGTACATCTTGACACCGGTCGAACACTTAATTTGCAGGTCGTCACAGACTCTTTCAGACGCGAAGGGAGGTAGTATCTCCAGTCTTCGACACAAACGGTGTTCGAATTAGATGAGGTATGTAAGAGCTAGAGCTTCTTTGCAATTTTGAAGGCGAGAGAAGGCATAGCGTGAAGAGTTGACCGGAAGTTGTTCGAGATTTTGATGTAGACAGTCCCCGCTCTCGATTGACTTAGAAAATGGCTCCAATCAGACCCATCGTGAAGAATTCCAGGCTAACCTGCTTTCGCATAATAACACGCACTGATTGGTGAGTTTGAATGAAAGCGGGGACCATGTCTTTGGGGACCGGATGTTAACCCTAATTTCGACTTCAATGTGTGTACGTACATATGTAGTGAGTGAAGCAGGACCAGAAATCGCGAAGCTACTCGAAAAGCCGCATTTGAAAGAGGTCTTGTTCATCTTGTCAACATATCTATGGCTAGTTCCACTTTTTATAAGTGGTCTATGACACTGGTCCCTGGACACATGACACCTCTTTCCCTTGTTCGCGTATTACGGGCTCAGATAAGCAATTCAGTGGAGATAGACCATGATTTTACTACAAATATGCGCATTTTATGACTCTTTCAAGGTTCTGGCTATAATTTAGTGGTTGAAAACGATAAAAAAGGATGGAACATGTGACCTATATAAGGCCTGTCCTCTCTCCAACTCAACCGCTCCGGAAATCAATTTACTATTCTTGATCTGAGTACAATCGACGATTAACTACCCAACATCAATATATCTATTCCCGTGTTTCTTGACTTATAGTCACATACGACCCCTCGTCCACTATGAAAGTCTTCGTCACTGGCGCAACAGGCTACATCGGCCTTGCCGTGGTCCAGGAGCTACTTAGCCATGGCCACGAGGTGCTAGGCCTGGCAAGAAGCGACAAAAGCGCACAATTACTTACATCAATTGGCGCCCAGGTGCACCGCGGTACCCTAGACGACTACGAATCTCTCGTCCAGGGCGCTGCAGCCTCCGACGGCGTCATACATCTCGGCTTCAAGCATGAGCAGATAGCCGATAAGCCTAAGGAGGGCGTTGACTACAACAGTCTCTGTGCAGATGACCGTGCTGCTGTTACCGCTATTCTAAAGTCAATAGAAGGAACCAACAAGGTCTTTGTTTTTACCTCGGGTACACTGATGATGGCCCGTGGCACGCTGGCCCTCGAAGACGATGGACCTGACATGGAGCATCCGGTGAGCCGTATTCGTGGTGCCAATGAAGCCGTCGTTCTGGGCTTTGCAGAGAAAGGGGTACGCGCTATTGTGATGCGGGTGCCACCATTCAACCATGCAAAGGGCGATAAATATTCGATTGGGATGCTAGCCGCCAAAGCAAAGCAATTCGGCATCTCTGCATATGTGAACGCTGGAGAAAATAGGTGGCCGGCAATTCACCTACGTGATGAAGCTGTTCTGTTTCGGCCGGCATTGGAGAAAGGCACGGCCGGGTCAGTTTACCACGCCACTGCGGAGGAAGGGGTTAGGTTGAAGGACGTTGCTGCAGCGCTCGGCAAGTCACTGGCACTTCCTGTGATCAGTAAGCCACTGGAAGAAGCTCAGGAGTACTTTGGATTCATGGCTTTTGCGCTTCATGAAGATAATCCAACATCAAGCGAGAAAACTAGAACTGAACTTGGATGGACTCCGGTGCATCCAACGCTCTTGGAAGACATCGAGGCTGGATTATTTAACAATTAAGTGAGGTTTGGGGTCAGTGATGACATCATGTATGTACCAGTCAGAAAGAAGTAGTAAAGAAAGAGTTGAGCGTCTCTCTCTTATTTTTTCCGAAACGAACATTGAATCCTTGGTAGACACTTCGAAGATGTGATTCACAAACTTTGCAATAAAACATAGTATGAACATAAGTACGTCAAAACTGTAAATGCAAAGATCTATATGGTACTACTTGATTACGACGCTAGACCTCATATCGATCAGAGACGTCATGAGTTGGCCTATATACAAAGTAGTCGAAGTCTGCTCTCTTTGCCGTACCATTGAGATCAGAGCATGCCAATCCAACGAATGCACCTGTAAAACTGCCATGCGCCTGGTGTCCTCCGCACTCATCTGACAAGAGAGATGCATCAAATACCGTGTCGATTTCCTGTAATTCCTGCCCGTCCAGCGCGTAGGAGAACTTCAAGGTCTGGCCACCGCGAATGGCTAAAGCAAGCTTAACCTTGCCAGTCTTGGGAATTTGGATTGGTTTTATGCCAGGAAGTGTCAGATTACCGTCAGGCCAAGAGGCTTCGGAAGTCATCACAGAAATTTCACGTTCTCCGTCCGAGTGTGCCGTAACAGTCAGGTAGAAGAAATTGTAAGCGGAATAGTAAGCCACAAGGCCTGCGAATTGCCGCTCATCTTCTGGTGAGAAATCAACCACTGTTTCCGCGTCGTAAGAGAAATGGGTTTGTCGTCGCGCTACTAGAGCCTGTTCAAACCAGCATCCAATAGACTCTCTTCCAATGAGTGAAAGCTTTCCATTGCCGACGGAAAAGATACGATCGGGTTCCGGGGTTCGCAACCATTGGAAGTCTTTCGGGAGAATGTTGTCGTTAAATTGATATTTCTTCTCCGCCCAAAAATCCGAATCATCCCATACACCCGGAACATCCGTGTACAGCGACGGAACAGGGCCATTCTTCACGTAAAACCAATCGTCCTGCCAATAACCCTCTTGAATAGCCGTCTCGCGACCAAGCACACAACGTCGGTTCTGACCGACTGGCCGCCCAGTCAAGTGAACAAGGTATGTTTTGCCATCCGGAGTGTCAACTATACTTCCATGCCCCGAACGCTGCAAGGCCGCAAATGGGGCGTCCTTGGATGAAACAACGTGTTTTTGGGGATGTACTTCATATGGGCCCCAGATACTTTGTGATCTCGCCCAAGTACAAGCGTGCTCATACGCAGTGCCACCTTCGGCCGTAAGAAGGTGGTACCAGCCATTGCGTTTATACAGATGCGGACCTTCCACTAGATCTCGATCTGTACCTTTGAAGATATTTTCCCGTTTGCCCACCAGCTTACCCTGTACCGGATCGAATTCCTGTAATGCGATTCCAGCAAACAAACGAGGCCGACTGCGATGATCCCACAGCATATTGACAAACCATTTCTTTCCATCATCGTCATGAAACAAAGACGGATCAAAGCCAGATGAATTGACATAAATCGGATCTGACCACGGTCCTTCAATTTTTGGGGCAGTGACAATATAGTTGTGTGCATCCTTGAAAGAGCCATCTTTGCGCTTGACATCGGTGTAGACGAGCCAGAATTTCTCACCGTCGTGACTCAGACAGGGTGCCCAGATACCGCAACTATCGGGATTTCCCCGCATATCCAGCTGGCTTTTTCGTGTCAATGGCCGCACGATTAGATCCCAATTAGCTAAATCCTTGGAGTGGTGTATTTGTACTCCGGGGTACCATTCGAACGTTGACGTGGCGATATAGTAGTCATCCCCAACCCGGAGAATTGAGGGGTCGGGGTTGAAGCCGGGCAGGATAGGGTTGCGTACTGGCGGCATTGTGTGGTGATGATGTGTCTGGTTTTTGATCTGGGAGAATTTGTGATAGGTATGAGAACGATGAAAGAGTTGTCCTTTTATCCCATAGCTAATTAAGGTTCATGCTCATCACCAGACACTGGACAAGAGTGTTTCCCGGATAAACAGTAAAGGCAAACTGGGGCAATTGGGCAGCCCCTCCTCGTTCCATTTCAACCGATTTTAGCCGGTATATTGAGCCCCATAAAAAACGGCGTTGTTGTGACTTTATGAACATCGAGGTTCAAGTTTCTGAGTTCCGGTGTGTACGTTGTGAAATCGAATGGTCAGCGATGCGGTAGGTACGGGCGTACTTTCGCATCCGTCTGCAAGTCCTACATCAGGCTGAAAGATTCTCCAATCAACATACAGTTTGACAATTGACTTACTCTGGCAAGAATTAATGGGCATCGCCGTGATCTCCAAGAGGCGGTGTCTATGGTCTCTGACTTGCTACGATGGTTGTCAAAAAGATAACCATTGAGCTCCGAGCTGAAATATGTTTACCGACAGATTAATTCGATTACGAACCATTTCAAGTAGAGTGGCATGATGCCACCATCTCAAGAAGCGTGTATCAGATTACTATTGTATTCCACTCATCGTACTGCGGTCATCACTGTATTCCGGCAATGCAATCCGATATCAACAATATAGGAACTATCACTCGCTTCACTCGGGGCCCGAATAATGGAAGAGGCCAGAACTTTATGGGCATCGGAAGTCCTGGAAGAGGCCGAACGATTATGGGCGCCGCAGGTCTGCGCGCAGCCATCCTGGGCACCCGATAACCACTGTCCAGAGGAAGTACTTCGACGCATCCATATCGGGAGACATTCAAGCAATACAAGAGGCTCTAGAGAGCGGAGAAATCAAGTCAACGCTTGTCCAGAATGGATTGAATGGAAGGCAAAATGGCCTTGCACCGAGCCGCCGAAGAGGGTCATCTCGAATTTGTATGTTTACTAGTCTCTTGTGGCACCGATATCGAACAAATGGTACACTCGTCAGTCGGACCAAAAACACCCCTGCACATCGCAGTTCACTTTGGGCACGTTGCTGTCGTCCAGGGCTACTGCAGAATGGACCGACGTGACTACGCGGGGTGAAATGACAGGACGCCTCTTGATTTTTGTGCTTTGGCTGTAATGAAACTTTTCCGAGCAGGAGTACGAGATCATAGACGTAGCTCTTAGTCAGGGGTGCTATAATTTTCGTTCATGGCTCATGGAAATGGGCGGCACAATAGTATGTCGTTCACATCAAACGAACGGACTGGTTTCTGACTATCGCCTACAAAAGCTCCATCAGGCGGCTGAGATTGGGATCTCAAGCTCATCCGGCCTTTCATAGACTGTGAAGCTGATTGCAACTACGTCGTACCACCTACAAGAGCCATACTGTGTATCCAGTGCTGTTCATTCACATTGGGTTTATGCAGATTTGGTTTGTAGATAAACTGTTCTGTACTGGCCCTGTTCTCCTGTTGTAAACTTGTAATTATTTTAAAACTAACAACCGCAATTTGATAGTTGGTACAGGAGTGTTCAATTAGGAGGCACGATTCACAGGAACATGATGAGAACTAGTACACATTGCCCTGAGTGGCAGGACGTTACATAAATCTGCTTTTGGCTATGTTTATGGTGACCAATTCGGGAAATATGCAACGGCAAACGCCGTTTTGACGGAATTCCGATACTGGTATCGGACCGTGTACCTTTGGCTCCGAATAAAAGCACTGTCTAGAAAATGGAGGTTATAGGTAAATAGTTAGGTCGCGATGTATCTTAGTATTTAGCTAAGATTCCACTTCTCCAGTGTTACAGGGCTCGGAGCTCGGGTTTCTGGTCTGCCGACAAAGATTCCTTGCTCAACGTGGAGTACCTATGTACCTGTTGCTATAGCAGAGCTTTTGAATAAGATAATCTTGGTTAGACAATAATTCGGTGACTGCGAACGTCATGTCTCAATTGGTTCTTGTTCTCCATCGAGTAAAGTTGTTCAGAAGTCTTGGTGAGTTTTGTCTCGTGTGTCTTGTCACATCCTGAACGAGTCCTTCAGCATGACTCTGCATACATGAGATCATTTTACGTTTGATTCACCCGTACGGCAAAAAAACAATGGGGCAAGAGTTTCAGGATTGGTGGGATCAAAGTGTGAGGAAAAGCCTGAATGAAAACCACCCTATATGAGGGAGTATCTTCAACACAGGGACTATGTTTGGGCAAATTTGACATGGCCTAACTGGGAAACCCGGAAAGGCCATGTATTTCGACGTCAACCTCAAAATCTGGGTCGCCTAGTCATGTTTGCCGAAAAGGCCACCAAATGGCTTTTTCAAGCCCTATCGATCGCGTTGTCTCCTTTCCTGCGGTTGGCCCTTAGCCCTTGAGACTAGGCCGAACATCAATCGAAGCGTGCCCGCGTGGGGGAGACGCCACGGGACGTAGTTTCGAGTAAATAATGCCAGAGCTTGGAGCAGCGGAGCTTCAGTTCATCCAATTTAGCCGGCAACCAATCAAAGACATTAGGGATACGACTGTCGTTGCCAGTCTGCATTCTTAAATATTTGCTCGCCAGCCCAAACCGTGTGATTATCTGGATATCGTGATAGAGGTTGAGAATATGGATACTACTATTGAACCAGGGCGCCAGCACTGGGTGCACAGTTGGGCTGCAATGCCACAGCTTGCAGAGTCGATTGATCTGCCTAAACATCCGTTTGTACAAAAGAGTTCCTAGAATCACACTGATCGAAAGCACATAACTAACACACTGAAGACGCTCCGCCAAACGGCTCGGGTGAGTCTAGGGACCGCATCTCACATTCGCTTGCGACTGTCCAATGCATTCGGCCTGGAACCTCTGACCATCGCAGAAGTGAATATATCACGTTCTGCAGGAAATGTCTCGGGGACTAATGCACTCGAATCGGGGACGATACACCATGTCACTTTTGGTGGAGATCGCGAGGCTTGCATTCCTGCTGGAGCACAGATAGTCTCTGATCCAATTGAATTCGGTCCTCTTCCTCCGGCGACTGCTGTGAGTATCAGTCTGTTTCTACCAAACAGACTCCCAGTAGAGGGAGTGACTTCGCATCCTGGCAGCAGGACTACTTCGTGGTTTGCACCGGGGAACCAAGTGTCTGAATTGAGTTTTGGGGGGGATGCTGTGGGGGAGATAGAGCACTGGTCAGTCTTTCGGAGTGGTTCATGTGTGCCACGATCAAGCAGCAGCCACATTGAATTATAGAATAAAACAAAGGTTGCTGACCATTTTCAGGTACTTCATCAGTGGCATTGAAGTTCTTGTACCTCGCGAGTTCGGAGCCTTTGCATTAATAGGAGACAGCATTACCGACGGGCGCTGTAGTACAACAAACGGCGATACACGATGGCCAGATTTTCTTTTCGCTCGCCTGCAGAAGGCCATTTCTGCACCGTCAATGTCAATAGTCAACCAAGCAGCCGGTGCCAACTGTGTGCTCGTTGACGGCTCAGGCGGTCCCAGTGTCCTCGCCCGTCTAGACCGGGATATCCTGTCCTTATCAGGAGTACGATATGCCTTGATATTCGAGGGTATAAACGACATTGGTATATCTGCCACCGATGAAGTGAGTCAGGTAGTCTTGCAAAAGCGACTGATTGCTGGTTATATTCAAGTTGCTACTCGGCTCTCAGCAGCTGGGATCACCGGGATTATCGCGACATTGACGCCATTTATGACCAGAGAAGTAGGCGAGCATATCAAGGAGCTATCGCCGTACTCAAACGCTGCACGCGAGTTGACGAGGCAGCACGTGAATGCGTGGATCCGGAGCCATGGCCCAACATTCTTTAATGCTGTCGTTGATTTTGATGCTGTCTTGCGGGATCAGAAGGACGTCTCATTCTTAGCAAGTCAGTACGACTCTGGAGACCATCTACACCCAAACGAGAGAGCTTTTGAAGCACTGGCTAGTTCTTTCCCTTTGGATGTACTAGGTGTTTAAGAACTAGATTATGCTTAAACAAAAAACCTAGGTAAAGGTCTTTGCTCTATCTGCGGCCTTGATCATTCTTCTATATGAATTTTTAAAAAAGCACTGTATGGCTATGTAATATCGACAATAGAAACCTAGTAATTGATTGGATCTTTTCTGCATGAAATCAAAAAGTTGTCAGTCTAGTCTACTATACCTGGTGGTAAAAAGGAAACGTAATCTATGGGTGCCAGTTCGGTCCCATCTGGCATTCCCACAATCTCAAGTACATCCCCTTTGTTCACACTTACGGACTCAAAAGTAATCCGTGTTGCGGAGTGTCCATCCCGTAAGTCTGAAAAGTCATGTAACAACACCGTGCTCAGATCGCCTGCCCATTCGCCCACTAGTCGGCCTCCCAAAAACAGCTTATACTGCGACGTACCGCCGAGGTGGTCATAGTAGTTTACTGCAACATTATATATTCCGGTTTCGAAAGGCACCTTACATCTGGCAGTACCC
The DNA here is from genome assembly GCA_019828575.1 of Talaromyces thailandensis. Classification (NCBI taxonomy): domain Eukaryota; kingdom Fungi; phylum Ascomycota; class Eurotiomycetes; order Eurotiales; family Trichocomaceae; genus Talaromyces; species Talaromyces thailandensis. The sequence continues at coordinate 158,970 of JACVQZ010000059.1, forward strand.
GGTTTGTCGTGCGATGTTGTGACAATAGCCTTGCCACCGGAGGCTGCTTCAAACGGCGTGATATCAATAACAGTGTACCCCGTTAGTTCCATTGATTCAGCTTCAATACGCCATGGATAGTTTCCGACTCGGCCGTGCTCATCTGCAATACCGCACTTGTCCATGTAGAAATTGTTGACCGAGTCACGCCAAACAAGGGAATGGCCTGCCTGGTATTTGAGTCGAAATAAAACGTGCTCGAAGCGAGCACCATCAATTAGTCCGCGGAGAGACTCCCATCTCGATGCAAAAGTTTGCGCATTGGCGGCACCTTCGTAATGCGCGTCGTAAAAGTGCTGGATCACAGTCTTGCCAGACTTAAGCCGTTGCGTGTAAGGAACATGATGGAACCAGAGGAGCAGTTCATCGGGTGTGGTTTCGATGTTTTCATACATCTGTGCAATTTCAGCTGGATACTGTCCTGCATATCCAGTACCTGTAGCGACTGTGCGATCCATTCCAATCCCATGTGCGTCAGCTCGAGTCCATTGACCCCAGCCATTCCCATCCATGGAGTCGGGTCTAGGGCCATAATGGCATGTTTTTGTTATTTCACACAGTGTCTGAATCCCAAGATTGCCGGTGTAATTCTCATAAGTCGACCAAGACTCCATGGAAATGCTGGTTACGGTGTCCACAACTGTCGGGTCAGATGTGAAGGTTAAGCGTGTCCAGTCCCGGATGACAGTTTCAGCGTCACTTGTTGGGTCCCAGGTATAACGACCATATGCGTATAGATTGGACATTGCCAGATGACTTCCTAGCCATGTCGAATCACTGCCTACGTTGACAACAGCGGCATAGCCACTTTGCTTCCAATTGAAACGCTCGCCAGAAAGGATTTGATGAACAGGCGAGGGCTTTCCATCAATCCGAAGGTCAAAGTCCAGGATAGTCTTCCAAAGAGGAGGCAGATAGCAGACGTGACTTTGTTGACCCAGGTATTCTTGAGCTATCTGAAACTCTATGATGGCCGGCGTTTGTCTAAGGTGGGCAAACAATGGGGACGTCGGTTCTCGCACCTGGAAATCGATCGGTCCATATTTGATTTGGACAAGCACATTATCTGCAAATAGCGTATCCATGTCTTTGAAGTATTCGACTGCTGCATTGGCCCGATCATTCTTCCAATCGGACTCGTCTAGATGGTGATTGTATACAAAAGCACGATAGATCAGCACACCATCGCCGTACCGTTTGAGAGCGGCGGCAAAAAGGTTTGCTCCCTCGGCTAGTGTACGGCCATAGGTAAGTGGACCGGGTTGACCTTCAGAGTTGGCTTTTATCAAGTATCCGATGAGGTCAGGAACATGCTGATGCAATTGAGCAGTGATCCGATCCCAAAAAGCAATCACTTCGGGGTCTAGCGGATCAGATGTGGGCAAGCCTGCCAGAGTCTTGGGAGTATCAAAGAATAGTGCAACGCCGATACGCACGCCCCATGGTCGCATTGCATTTGCGATTCGCCCGAGACCCTCCAGATTCTTCGGACTGAGCAGATCATGATGCGAATTCACATTGTTGACAATGATCCCATTCAAACCAACAGACGCCATGAGTCGAGCATATTGAGAGACACGAGTTAAGTCTTCTCGAACAACCATGTTCTTGAAAAAGATTGACGGCCCTGCATATCCGCGTTCGATACTACCGTCTAAGTTGTCCCACTGATTGACCCATCGAATCGGCGCACTGGGATTGGAGATGTGACCGGATGGGCACGGTCTGCCTTGGGCAAGTAACATCAGGAACTTAAAGGCGCCGTATAAAGCCCCTCGCTCATTTTGGCCTAGAATTTGTACTTTTTCGTTACTGTCTTTGTCGAGCCAGAAACCATCTTCTTTTAATGCCGGGATATGGCTAACATCTTCCCCAGCCTGCGAAAATTCATTGATGGTGCCAATCACAATTGTAGCCGTAATTTCCGCATGGCTATTCGAAGCAAGGCTATCAACAATCTTAACCTCTTGGTTGAGGATTCCCTTCAAGCCCTTTTGAACTTCCTTTGCAGCAGTAGAAACAGGACTGGAATCGTCGGTGCTCAACACAATGATACTTCTGTACTGCTTGAACTGTGATGCCAAATCAGACGACAACGGGGTATACCGTAGCCATCCGTCGATGCCATTCTCATCGGGGTGCATATTCGTGATTTCTATACAAAAAGGGTTTGATGAAGTCAGGAGATATGATGTTTGAGAAAGCCTTGATACTCCATGGAGCTATATCTGCACCATATAGCTGCTTATGAGCTTCAATTATACCTAACCAAATACAGTACGGAGTCCATATTTTAGTCTGTCTATTACTGTCTATTACGATCATTGGAGTTGATTAGCCTAAATACAGAGGTCGTTGGTATCCGTGGGGGTACCTCCTACGGTCCCCCGCAGTTCACATGCACCAATATGTGCACTTTTTGTATGTTGGCTTTTTGTATGTTGGTTTTCAATTGCCGATGTTATACTTTTCGGCTATCCAATTCAATGTGTGTTTGACCTAGGACCCATAGAATTTTCATGATTTGGACTCCTACTGGGGGTTGATCGTTAAACCTACATATAGACTATGTAAGGTCTGCCATTTCCTACTTAGGAAATGGGCTGGGGCTAAGCACACCACTGAATCTACGGCCCCGAGTAAAGATATTTAACAAGCTCTGACTTAAATAAAGGCTTAAAAAATAGAGACACATATAATTTTCCTAATATATCGGTTAGATTGAGGTTTCTATCCCCCCAACCCAGCTCTATCTGATGCGCTAAGACAAGCTATTGATGATATCGACTACTAAGCCACCAAGTAAGCCTTTAAGCAAGTTTTTAAGTAAGCCCCTAATTGAGCATCTACGTGAATTTTATAAAGGCCTCAATATCACGAAGGGGAAACAGACAGTAACATTGATAATTCAACCTATACATGATGCCAGGCACCTGTGTTTGCAGCTAACGGTCAAACTCATTGATAGGTACTTTTGAAGATCAAGTTTCGTACAAGCTTACGACTCTGGGCTGATATTTTGCATGAGAAGTCAATGCTTGTTTGCGAACATATCATAAGAACAAATACTAAAATCCAAAAAACAAAAACATATTTCCTTTACTCTCCCCTACTTAAGCATCGTGAGCGGTACCAGCAAGTTTATCCTCATTCAGCTCTGTAAAGTCCACCTGGTAGTTCTTGAACTCTCTGGTCTTCAATTCCTTCTTCGAGAAGAGAATATCCAGCTCCATGAAAGTCCGGCCCTTCGTCTCTGGAAGACGGAAGAACGCCCAGGTAAGGAGGATAAGGTTGATACCACCGGTAAGGAAGCCCGTCTTTCCTTTCCAGTTGCCCTCCGTCGGGTTGAGAATGTACGGACCAGCGAAGTAGTTTATCAACAGAGAAAGATTGTATGCGTTTCGAGACAATGCAACAGTCTTGTTGCGTAGACGTGTTGAAGAGACTTCACTGACCAGGATATAAGCTGCAGGCCCGACAGTAAGTTCATATCCACAATTCCAGAGTAGATACAGCACGGATTGTGCGTAGCCCACAGCAACATTTGGTGGACTTAGTGAAACGAATCCGACCAAAAATAACATGAGCGCCATCCAGGAGAGTCCGGCGAGATACAAACGACGGCGACCCACTCTCGCAACGACGGGAATCGAGATGATATTGAACAAAATATGAAGACCGCCTTGGCCAACACTCATTTTATATGCGTCTGATGCTGCAAGACCAGCCAACTCAAAGAAATAAGTCGAATAGGCGGAGATCACGAAGCCACACCACAATTGGGAGGCCCATGCGATGCAGGAAATTTCGGTTCGCCATAAATTACGGCCACGGAAACAGTCAAAATAACCTGCGCCTTCGTGCATATTCTTTTCAAGATTGTTTGTTTCGACCATTGTGAACACAGTGCGACGGATCTCTTCCTCGGTCATGTCTGCACTGCCCAGTCGTTTGACCACCTTCTCGGCGGCCTCGAGCTTGCCCTTGCGAACCAGCCACCAAGGCGACTCTGGCGCGAATAAAACAAGAGGGAAAATTATAACGGGCCAAACCCATTGTACAGCGAAAGGAATGCGCCAAGCCCAAATAGAAAGGTCTTTGTTGAGTGTGAGGAGGACGGAGTACGAGAGCAGCTGCCCGATCCCCCAGCACATCACGATCCAGATCTCCAACAAACCTCGCAAGACAACAGGCACAAGCTCTGTTGCGTAGGGTGGTGCCAGCGTGGCAAAGACACCCCAGCTCATTGCACAAAGGAGTTCTCCCGCGAAAACAACAGAAATATGCGTGGCGAAGAAAGAGACGAAGATGAAAGCCGTCAACCAAGTCAACCACAGTAACAACGACCGCTTGTATCCCAGACGATCAGTCGTAATGGCTCCAATGTAAATACCGATAATATTACCGACGGAGCTGGAGCAGCCGATTGCGAGTTGCCAATGAGCCGGTATCTGGTAGCCAGAGCTGGCGCTCACGTACTGGCCAAAGTTTTTCTTGAATGACGGGAACGCGACGAGCGAGCCGAGAAGTGCTCCATCGTAGCCATCCATGATAATAGTCAACGAGATTACCATAGACCAGAGACAAGCCTTGTAATGCTTGCGGATGGCCTCCGGGATTGTCAAGCGATGCTCCTCTTCTGTGTTCAGACGAGCATTCTCCCACGCGCTGATGTGGTCCTTCGTGACCTCGACATGGTTGCTCGCTGCCGAAGGAATCTTTTCGCTCTCCATGTTGTGAGCGCTAAGATTGTAGGTACTGCTAAGTCTTTTTCTGGATCCAGTGAATCGGCACTATGTACGAGAATCGGTGGGTTCTATCAAAATATAACTCAGAAGGCCAACAGAGATACTCTAACTCATTGGACGGTCATTCCGGCTAAAAGGTTGAAAGAAAGAAAGGCCATAATCTTCGGCAATTGAGTCAGTATACCTGACTTCTCCAACCTGCCGCGAGTGTTGAACGAAAGACTATAATCTCCGGCAATTGACACAGTCTACCTGCCATCTCCAACCGGCCGCGCGTTCGGAAGGATGAATCCGGGGGAATGCGGGGAGATTATCCCTGTAATTTTCAAATTATCCGGATCCAATGACAGCTGATATCTTAGTTGAGAATAGCCTAAACAGCGTTTTATCCAACAGTGGCGCACATTCTTTGTTGGTATGCACAGGTTGAGTGGTTTGAGTTCATATACTAGGCTAATGGCTAAAGCTAAACCCCAGTCACGCGCAGTTGACGACCAACCAACTGATCAGGCGAAACAACACAAAACAGAAAGTTAAAGTCAAGCTTTTCTGTCAGCAAATAAGGCCTTGGTAGACGCGAGCTGGTGGGCCTGTGGTTGAGTGCTGAGCTACATATCAGCGTGGTCAAACTATCGTCCGGCTGCTTTACTGCCGTACTTGGTACAGGTAAGATTGCTGCACTATTTTGTGATGGAAACTAGGAGTAGGGTTCAGAGTTCTGTACCACCATGTTTTTTATTGTCAAATGTTGGTCTCCGGCTAGAATAACACAGCATAATCGACTCGACCTTGGGATCCGAGTGCTGGTCAATTATACACACTCCCAAGCATTTTCGTCCGTGTAATTTCCCGGTCCAACATACACATTTCTCTTTGGATACTTGCAATGTTTCCTGGTATATTCCACAGACCCATCGCTCGCAACCTTTGCACCACGCACAAACTCGGGCGCAATGCCTTCTTCAACCCACTGCACCATAGCCATGAGTACATTATCTTCAGGATGCTGTTCTGATCCCGGAACATATGTTGCTTCCCCTTGGCCAATATAAGAGGCCCCTGAGCCGGGACTGCAATGACCCATACCGCTGATAGTAAAGAAACGATAAAATTCATCGATGTCCGAGGGACTTGTGTTGGTAGAGTCGGCGAAGTATTTGTACCATGCCTTGGAGCTGTCGGACGTAATGATCGGATCTTCCATGCCATGATAATGGAGGACTTTACCACCTTTCTTCTGAAAGCCAGAGACAAGACTGCTGTCCCAGGTCGCAATGTCGAAGGGATTCTGACGATCGGCTGCTGCTGCGTCTGCGAGTGTCCATGTAGTAGGATCCCACGCCGAGTTGTTATAGACGACATACCGGAACCAGTCCTCAGCATATTGGAATGGCTGACCTGAATAATATATGAAGGCAGCTGCCACTTCGGAGCCGGGTTGCATGCGAGGATATAACCATTGACCATCTTCACCGATCAATGGAGTGAATACCTTATTGACTGTGTTCGCCTGCGCTCCAGTGAGACACGACGAAGAAGCAGTAGAAGACGAATTGCATATCAACGTCTCAAAGACGGGATGACACAAGTCCGGATCTTCGATAATACCATCCGCGGCGCCATCGAGAGCATCACACTGTCTTATAATTTCATCATGGATAAGATTCCCCCACTGGGTAGACGTAACAAATGTTTCCGACGTATTACTGCCGGTGATAAGCAGGAATCTTGCACCCCAGTTGGCGAGATTGATGAAATTGAAGGCTGGCGAACCAGCGACGACACCATCAAAATCATCGGGATATTTTTCGAGAGACTTCCATCCCTGTCGACCACCCGTTGAGCAACCAAGATAGTAGGATTTGTTGTATCCACCATTTGTTTGTGTGTAGAATAACTTCGTAAGCTCTTTGCCAATTACTACACCGGTATGTAGCGCGCGATACGCAAAGTCTTCGAGAATTCCGGTGTTGCCGAGAAAGTATTTCCCAGTGTCGCCAAAGTGGCCGTTGTTTGTGCCCACGGTCGCGAAGCCGAATTGAGTGGCGTATAACATGTCTGAGTATTGAATGCCTGTAACAATCGTCAGCTTCAATACATTTTCATAAGCACGAACCTGGAGACGTACAACCACCCAGTCCTCCATTCCCAGTACTCAAGAATCTGCCCGTGTAGTTCCCGGGCAACCATGCCTCCATATAGACCTGACTTGTGCTAGAAGTAGTCACATTTAGACTCACACGACAGAATTCTACTGGGCTGGCACTCGAAATGTCATTACTTGCACACACAGTAGGAGTCGTGGCCATGGAGATGTTTCCACCGGAAGGAATGTATGTGACTGAATGGAGAGTCACGCCATTTTGAAATGCTTTATTGTGGCCATTTATCTTCGAGCCGAAAGCTTCACATCTGGTCTGAAACGAATGAGATGAGGCTGAGGTTGATTGTCCTCGAGTCTGAAGGTGCGACTCGGGTAGCGCAAACCCAAGCCCTACAAGGAGGGTTAATGCAGTTAGTGACACCAAATGCATATTTACAAGATGTTGGTTCCTTTCTTTCACAGTTCAGAAGAAAGGGGATAACTATTGAAACAAAGGAGCTTCATCACGATAATATAGCCTCGTATATGTACCTTTCATCCCGATTCAAAGTACCTAGGCATTCCACATAGACAGCTCAACGAACACATTCGAATAATACCCAAAGCGAGGCCCAGGGGGATAAATGCCGTGATATGCTGCCGAATTGCACTATAAAATGTAAGACTATTGCGTAACGACGTATCTGGGCCACTGATCTACATGACCATTCCCGCTGCAAAGCTTTTTACTGCGGGGAATGAAAGGACCCAGTTCTGAATACTCGGGGTACGGGGTTCTCCGCTTTCGAAAACCGGAAAAGCCGGGGTTTATTGGAGGTGGCTGGGTATTGGCAAGCGAGTTTGTTGATATTTAACAATGGTACAGTTTGGTTAAACAAGTGGTATTGGGTTATTGTACATGAACGTACCAATTTACATGAACGGATATTCGTCTGAACGGCTGGCTGGCGGATATTGTCCAGATTGTTAACTTTGTCATCATGTTCATTCTTTCTACTGGAACAAACAGATTCAAGACTTAACTCAAGCATTTTTTACCAACATTGCCAGTGACTCGTCACTGCATGTGAGGAGCACTTGCAGCCGGCTGCATCGAACAGGGCATCTTTGATACGAGTGCTCACCTGTACCAACGTATATATAGACATCGAGTTCATACTTCCTCATTGTCATTGTTGCATGCCAATCTATAAATAAGCTAATGTATGAGTAGTTAACAGGCACAACAAATATCGGTAGGCTTATCTTCAGCCCCACCATACCGTAGCTGAATGATGAGCTGCTCCAAACCTCAAAGAAGCTTACTTCCATTTTTGTATCATTAAAGTCACCCTATCCCTGGATAAAAGCCCTTGGAAAGTCCGGATCCTACAACAATGAGTACTTTCAATTTGAAACTTCAGCCGGTCTTTGACAAAGAAGGTGCGCAAGCTATTGATGTTACCATGGTCTACAACACCAGTGGAAAGAAGAAAGATGATGTGATATTCGACCATACTTTAATGCGGGCAGTGGTGCCCACTATGCAGTACACAACCGAGTCTGTACGGCTGACAGACAGTCATACTTCTGCCATCGAGATGTACACTGTCGACACTAAACGAAACACGCATCGGGAAATTCGTGTGGAACAAGACATTCCGGCCGGAGAAAGACTGACCGTCAAATATCAAGCAACTCCGCGAAATGTAAATGAAAGCACACGCTGTGGTCCCCAAGTCGCGATTGAGAGAGACAATGGAGGACTCAGCGGTGCCGGATTGGCTTTTCTACTAATTCCGGCGGCGGGTGATGGCGATATAATGCACGATATTGTGATTGAGTGGGACTTGTCATCTGCACCACGAGAAACACGAGCCGTATGTACATTTGGAGAAGGCCAGCGCATTAATGTGCGAGAAAAGCCATCCGTTCTCTCAGACTGCTTTTTTGCAGTCGGCCTTTTGAAAAGCTATCCTCCTGTCGCTGACTCAACATTGGGGAAGCAAACCTCGGATTCAAAATTTGGGATGTACTGGCTTTCTGATCCCCCATTTGATGCTGGTGGCTTGGGTAAACAATTGGAGAAGCTGGTACCACAAATGGCAAAATTCTTCGGAGACGACCAGCAGCTATTTCGCGTCTTCATACGACGCAACGATTACAAATGTGCTTCCGGTCGTGGTCTACATAGAGGTTTTGTCTTTGCCTGGACTCCGCTTTCTCCGAGGGACGAAGATATGATACAGGACTTCCTCATGCATGAAATTGTCCACAATTGGCCCCGACTAGGGTTTACGACCGGTGGACCCGAAGATTTCATAGACGGATGGTTTAACGAAGGCATCGCCGAGTACTATTCATTAATCCTACCCTATTTGTTCGGAATTTTGACAGAGGATCATTTCATTGAGCGGTTTAATTGGCGAGTTTCGGGCTATTATACAAATCCTAATCGAGCAGTCAAGAACAAGGACGTGCAAGATCGGTTTTGGCTACCGGGACGAGTAAATCGAATTCCATACCAGCGCGGGTTTATGTACTTCGTTCAGTTGGCATACAAATTGCATGTCTCAAACAAAAGATCTCTCGATGAATTGATTCGAGAGATGATCAAGTTACGGGCAGCTGATAAGCCACATGGAATCCAAGTATGGCTATCCCTCGTTGAAAGAGAATTGGGCTCTGTTGCACAAGACGATTATAACGACATGTCAGACGCGAAAACAATCATACTCGCATCCGACGTTGCCAAAGTTTGGATTCAGACTAACCAATGGAGCCTTGATCCTGTAAGACAAGAGGAATTCGATTTAGGGTTCCCAGAAGAGAATCTCTCCACTGCAACTCGTGTGATTGCAGGTTTGGACTTGGAGTCAAGAGCGGCGGAGGCTGGTCTACAAGATGGTGACCGAGTAACACTTGGATATGGCTTTCTTACTGATGCAGATGTTTGGCCAAAATTGTTTACCATGAATGTAAGAAGGCGAAATGGAGGGACACCGCATGAGATTACTTGGTGGCCCAGGAGTTGGCACAAAGTTGAGAGTTATCAGTTTGTTCGATGTGCATGATCTATAGAAAACAAGGAGCTCTCCGCTAGACACATATTACGCTCCTATCGAAGTCTCTAAAAACATCATACCACTTAGCTACTTATTCTTTCATTCCACCAGCCTCGAAAGTACACTTGATATGACTAGAAAGAACTAGTTGTGTTGTTAATTGCTATAATATAACTAGCACTTTCCTCAAACGATACTAGTTTCAACGTAGCATTATACAAGTTGGTCTCATACGATAAACCACCCAGGTTTTTATAATCAGCGACTCGCGTGGTATTCGTCTCTTGATACAGATGATACCAAAAGCAAGCATAGCACCGCAGCAACCACTGTCGATGACAGTAAAAGATGCATACATCGCGACGTGATTTTCACCCTTCAACTTATCTTAAAGACAACTCGCCCCCAGCACCAGTTGCTGCGCAAGCAGCTGCGCAGACATCTCCGAGTTGCAACTTTCATCTACTCATCGTCGTTGAGTTCGACAACCGTCTCCTTCCACTTGCGAGCCGGGACATGTCGCCTGAACAAAATGTCGATCTCACGGAAGGATCTGTGCTTCATCTCAGGAATGAATAGCCAGGACATGACGGAGCAGAAAAGGGCGGTGCCAGCCCAGACATAACCACTCTTGCCGCCAAGGTTCCACTTGTCGGAGTTAAGCATGTAGCTGGAAAGGAAGATACAAGGGATGTTGACCAAGTAGTAGGCACCACGTCCAATACCGGTTGTCAGGGGTCTGAGACGAACCGAAGGTGTCTCGCCGATAATGACCCATGAGGCAGGAGCGGGACCCAAGCAAAACAGAACGGAGACGATCAAGCCGAGTGATGCTTGGGCATTGCTAGCCGCAGTACTGAAGCCAACTGAAGCCGCAATACCGAGCGCGACCAAGAAAGCACAGTTGATGAATTGACCATAGACATAGATGGTGCGACGGCCGAGGTATGTGGTGAGAACCCAAGAGAGCATGACCATGATCCACTGCAGGGCAGAAGTGATGAGACCAAGTGCGAATGCGGTGTTGTCAGCCATGCCGGCCTCTAAACTGGTGTTAGTCTGTTATACATGAGGCTGAAGGAAACGATGGGACTCACGTTTAAAAAAGAAAACCGCCTGGTTAGCAATCAGATTACCAGTCAAATTCTGAGATGCGTACACACCGCACACAATCAATGTGCGGTAGAGATCGGTGCCCTTCCACAGTTCAACAAGACTGGGCTTCTTCTCCGTCGCCTCAAGCTCGATTGTACGACGCATCATTGCGACTGCGTCAGCGGGATTGTCGGTTGCACTCGCGCGTCCGAGACGTTTGACAGCCTTCTCGGCCTCAGCTAGACGGCCCTTTCGTACGAGCCACCAGGGTGATTCGGGCGCAAGGAAAAGTAGGATAGCAAGAGGAGTAGGGAACATCCACTGGAGTGCAATGGGGACTCTGTTATGATTGTTAGTACAGTATCCCTTGATGGCATCTATAGGAGCGGACGGACCTGTATGCTGAGGAGTCAGTCTTGGACTGGTAGTGGTAGGTGATACCGCCGACAATGATCGATCCAATAGCCCAGAACATCTGCAACATCTGGGTCGCCGGAGCTCTCAATCTCAATGGCACAATCTCGGCACAGTAGGCGGGTGCATTGGCGATGAAAATGCCCCACGGGATGCCTTCCAGGATTTGGGCAGCGAAAAACATGCCCTGGCTATTGCCGAAATAGAAGATGAAGATGAAGGCGTTCAAAAACATAAGACCACCAATGGTTGCCCATCGGTATCCGATCGCACTGGTAATGGGACCTGCGACGAATACACCGATAAAGGCACCGACGGGTCCACTACACTGGAATGCTGATTGCCAGGAAGCCTCGATGATGTATTTATGGGTAACATTGCTGAATACACCAAAATCGTCGGCGAACTTTTGTGTGGCGACGAATTGACCCATCAGGAAAACACAGTATGACTCCATGATCTATCGCAGCGTTAGAGAAACGATCATCTGCCTATCGTGTGCGAGAGCTTACAATGGTGCATGACATGACAAACGCCCACCAACTAGCAGCAGGATAGGCCTTGACAGCCTGGACCACAGTCATGTTATGTTCGATACCCTCAGCATTGATGGCGCCGGCTCTGTCGAAGTCGGGCTTTTCGCCGACATCGTAGACGGGCCCGCCCTTGGGCTGCTCCTCGAGCTCCTGCGGAGAGTTTGGCTTCTCGCTGACGACGTTAGCCATGTTGATGGTGTTTGAGAAAAATGTGAGAGAACGTGAGAAGGAGAAAGGAGGCAGGCACGGCTGGGGGTGTCAGCTCTTTTTAATCCTTGCGACGACACGCGCGTGATGGTAATTCAGCTCTAAACTCAATTGAGTTAAGCTTACTCCGGACTTTGTCCTCCGCAAGCCAACCAACATCTCCATGGAATTGCCTATGATTGGGGTCTTGATTCATTGTACAGTTGCATTGGCAACGTCGCATTCGCCTTCGCTGTCCTTTCAACCAAGCTTTCTTATTAGCCGTACCGCACGCCGGTGCATATTCTCCCGAAGCGTCTGCCGGCTTCGCGTAATTGGTGCGATTTTCACTTAGGTCGAGCGGAGTAATTAGATACTAGCCGGGAATAGATGCACTGGTCCCACAAGCTACGTTTCCCCGGACGGTCATTCGCGGGGCCGTTTTTGTCTCGGTCTTCAATTTCCTCACTCAGTTAGTTCCCCAGTCTCCCTTAGATGATGCGCTTTTATTAGCCGGGCCTCTTGCTGGAGGTGGTGCTGAAATATGCCGGGGTAAAGCGGGGGAAAGGCCACGCGTCGTTCAAGTTTCCTCTTCATCTGCTATCTCGGCTGGAGGTCCTAGCCCTGCTCCTTTTTATCCTGTTGTATGAATTGATATGCGCCTCTCGGAGTCTCGGGTCGCATCCGTGTCTAACTCTTGTACGGACTAACTATTCCGTAGTCAACCATAGCCTATAGGCATCTCTCGCCCCTGTCTTAACCTTGGCAGCCCCGGCCAGCAAGGAGGTCTAGTAGGCTACTAGGCGCCACCAACTTACATTCAGCCTTCGGATAATTAGTTAACTAAACCCAGATAGTATGCCCAAGCATTTAAGCTCCGATTCGGTTAATTGAGCCTAGCCAGTAATTGAGCTCAGCACTGCTCAATGCAGGAATCAGCATGATTCCGGTACGTGACTCACTCCATAACGTATTGTATGGCAAAGACTTTTTCTGTCATTCATAGCAAGTCAGGTGCTAAGACGCAGACCACACGTTGCGGTACACCACATGGCACATAGTGTTAGGATGGATGACTTACAGGAAAATCGAGCCGCCGTCTAGAGCTCCCACCGATTAGTATTTCAGCCATCGTTTCATTAAGAGTCCTAAGACCGACTTAAATGTCTCACTCTTGACCGGATACGGAATAGTGTATAGCAGCCTCAACTATCGCGTTCTGCGCACCCTCCAATGGCGTCCATTCTATGAACCCCATTCCATGAACCTTCCCCGAATTGAAAGACAAATACGCATAAGCCAATCAAAGTGCTGGTATTCAATGTAGATTTATCATCTAACTATACGAACGACCTACCGTAAGAGTTTCTAGCCCTTCGCTCAGATACAGGATACCTATGGTTTGTTCCCCAAAGGGATCTCAGATTCAAAGTTCAAACTCACCACCTAGCTAAAGGCCGGCCCACGTGGTTGGCACCACACCACCGGAAGGTGACCATGTAGTGGCATGTACTATTGTCAGCTATATACAGGGACAGAGATATTGGTGGTAGCTTGCTTTTGGAGAAGCTTGATGCTTACTACGTACATTTGTCTTTCCAGCGGTCATCGTTCACTCCCGAAAGATTCCGGCCGGCTCACCGAGTCACCGTAAAGCTCATGCCGATGCCGTTGAGCTAAAAGAGCCCGAACGTCCACCGAGTAGGCTTCGTAAATATCAAATCCTGCGACAACGGGAGACACGAACATGCCGAAAACGGCTCGCGGCGGTATGGGCTCGCCACACATTCACCAATCTGCAAGTCGTATTGGTCCTTCAGAGGCAGTCATCAACAGCAGCAAGAGAATCCTGTATGTAGATTTATCTTCTTAGCCTGTCTGTTTTAGAAAAAAATGCTCGCTATCCTGCGTGTTAGCATACTGACAGGCCGCTAGTGAACATTTAACGCAGTAGATCAGTATAATCAATCATATTGTAGCGTAAAGTTACTACTCTCAGCTTATACGTGATGATAGTAGCATTTCGTATGAACTTGAGCCATTTCTCGGTCAGAGGCGTTCAGTCTTAAAGTCATTATGTCATCACATTTTAAATGCTTTATTGCCTACACACCATGCACCTTCGTACTTCAACAGCTTCAATCCTCGCATACGTACCTCTCAACACTATTTGGAGGTAACTGCCGAGCAGTAGCAGTGGCTGTGATGTGTCCCATGTCTCCATTTCACAACGCAGCAGGCGCATGGCTTGCAAAATCATATTTGAGCGTATTGTATCAATCGAATATATTCTTCATTCATGGCGTTGAGTCCTAGAACTTCTTGGACTCGATTACGATATTCCACCAATTTCGATATTCAAACAAACCCCAGAATCTAAAAGATCTTAGGATATCAGCCCCCGCCCTTTATTTAAACATTTCATCAATTAACTACATACCTGCACACCATGCATCTTGAAGACGCAATTCCGCTTAAATATTATGCTTTTCAGCCTCAGACAGTGGCTATGGCGCAACTTTCAATTCCTTTACGTGTTACAATGCTGCCGACAGGAATAAGGAGATCTAGAACAATGGCGAATACTAAATAGATAACTGGGAGTTACGTACAATGGCCATAGCCTCCATACGGATCACCATGCATGTTTCCCCCACGTAACGGCGTCCCCATGGGGCGTCTATGGTAGATAGTACTCTCTCCCCCGTATATCTTCCATGAGTTTAAGAATATTAACCGGCTTCATGGGCTGGTAATCTGGATCCTATACAAATGTCGGTCTTCCTGGTACGATTATCCATGCTGACTGTGCGAATTAGGCTGGAAGCTAAGTTTATACCACGATCGGTACTCCGTACAATTAAGTCCTAATATACGTAATCAGAACTTTAATCTTACCCCGGATATATAATCGGAGTGGTAATTATATCGGGTTGATGGATTGTTTTGGTTAGAGTGGCTTGGTTAGAATGGCTATTTAAGCGAAGAAGTGAACCTAGGTACCCTTGACATATTCCATCCATTCTTATATTAAATTTACCGTGAATTACCCGGACGGAACATTAAGGTTGTCGTTTTTCCTGGGGTCTTCCATTAAAGTTATATTAAGGGGCAGTCTGTCGCGGACCTGCATCCACTCTAGTTTGGGGTAGCAGTCGTGTGTTGAGAATTTGAGATATGCTGTGTCAAAAAGATCATGTACAGGTTGCTTGATTATTGGTAGGGTCGGTTGATTAAACAAAGCATGAAATATTTGATCAGTATTGAAGAGTTTCGATGTAAAATAGAAGAGTTTGGTCCCCAGAGGGACGCCGGGGTGCCAGTACCTATTATAATGCCTTGTTAAATCTCTTTGTTGTACGCCAGTGGCTTAGATCAAAGACATCTGGAGTCAGGAGAAACTAAATACCTGGGAAAAAGAGAGGTAATTTCATCACGATATATCTGATATTTTTGAAAAGAGCTACAGTCAAGGCCGGACAAGCTTAGGGCTACGACAACCACGTGCTGCTGCTAACGTGACAGTACGGTACGACGCTCGTGCATTTATACGCAGCTTTTCATATCGATGTACTGAGGATACACAATATCTACTCCATTCGAGTCAAGCCGTAGATATGAAGATTCCAAGGACCAGGAAGGAAAGTGCAAATCAGAAAAGAGACCACTCACTACGCGCTTTAACGACATCTGGGCCCTCCGCGGCGTTAAGATCTGCTGTCACAGCGAAGTAGAAGTTCATCATTCAGAACTGTCTATTTATGTCCGTGTCGCCCGAGCAAACCAGATATAATTGAGTGGCCGATTCATCTCACCCGCGTTCTTGATGATGTGCACCGATCATTCCCAGGATATGTAACTGGGGCTGGGCGCCTATGTACTGGAACGTTGACATCCAAAACGTCTGGGCGATTTATGCCCACGGAAACGATTTGGCTGTGGACGATATGGCAATGATCACTTTGCAAGGCACAGACTACAGCGCATGTATGAAGACGAGGTAGTATCTGAGGCCTCGAGCTTGCATAGTAGGCAAGGGGGTCCTACTGGGACAATATGACCGCTGAAACAAGGTTAGCGGGAGGCTGCAATCCACGGCTGTAAATATTTAGTATCGAGGTAGATAGACTGTGCATGGGAAACACATACCTTCTGAATGGATGGAGGAGCTCCAAGGCCTTTCTGTTTGCATGATATATCTCTGCTCACCAGTCTCTACTTGCATCGACGTTGACCTGTCCACAATAAATCAAATTCCGTATCCCATTTGTATTGAGTGCAGATGGGCGCATGGACGAGCAAGAAGACTGAAATTGTACAGAAGACACTCCTCTCACCTACTCGATACTAACGACCAGAAAACTACCAACAAAAGGCAGAGGTAGTAAAATTAATATAAACTGAGCTATAAGTTAACCCGCTTAACGCCATCACATGATATAGATATATGTACCTACGTAGGATTTTTAGTGTTGAACATAGTATCAACGACAGTAGTTATTTCAAGAACCCTATTCTGTGAACCT
Organism: Talaromyces thailandensis; assembly: GCA_019828575.1. Lineage (NCBI taxonomy): Eukaryota > Fungi > Ascomycota > Eurotiomycetes > Eurotiales > Trichocomaceae > Talaromyces > Talaromyces thailandensis. Next base: position 175,662 of record JACVQZ010000059.1, read on the forward strand.
TCCTCGAATTGGAAAGACAGATATGTATAAGCCAATTAGAGTGCTAGTACTCAACACTCAAAGTATACGGAGTAGCTCTTATAGATTTGTTATCTACTGTAGTTGGTAGTTGTTGGTTCCACTATCCTATCACAATTCTAAATCATATATCATCCAACACATCATGCACCTTCAACCTTGGAAGCTTCAATTCCTTTCATACTTCTTAAACAACCTCAGTATTGTTACATTGTAGTTGGTAACTGTTGGTTCTATTATCCTATTACATTTCTAGGTGAGATAGTATCCAAGACACTATGCATCTTTGGCTTGAGAAGCTTCAATTTCTTCATACTTCCCAACCAACCTCATTATTGCAGTGGCTGCAGAGAGTTGCAACGATACATCCTCTAATGCCATTCTACAATGCAGTACACGTATTGATTTGGTTGGACACGTTTTAGCATACTGTACAAGTTGACAATATCTTTTCTATCAAAGGCATCGAGTCCTCCTCCCCTGTGCTGCCTTCTCGAAATCGAATTTCACAATCCAAATAAATCAAAAATTACAAACGAACCTCTTCCCCCCTAATTTGAACGTTTCATCACTCGCCCATCATGCACGCAAAGACTTCCATTTCACTGATCCTATTCGGCCTTATCGCCACAGTGACTGCAGACAGTGGCTATGGCGCAACTTGCAATTCCATAAGATACTACAATGGCGACGACGGAAGCAAGACCATCTTCGCCAATTGCCGAGAGCCCAGCAGCATTTACAATGTCGGCACTGCAATCGACCCCAATAGGTGTTTCGCCAACGCAAACGGCCAACTTGTTGGGCGGAAAAAGTAAATGATTTACTTCTCTTCTATTGATGGGCTTTGGGTACTGACTGATTTTCAGTGGCGGATATGTTGGATCTTGTAAAAACTCTGATCTTCATGGTACAACCCTCGTTGCCGACTGTAGGAATAATGCTGGAAACTATGTTCACACGACGATCGAAACAAGTAAGTTCCAACCGCGAAGGACGATTGTGATACATCTAACACCAAGTAGATGATTGGATTGGTAACTACAATGGCATCATGAAGTGTTTTGGTGTGAACTTCTAGGTAGCCTAGACTGCTTCCCAGGGGCAAGCTCTCGCGAAAATAGTGAGGGATGAAGGCGATATGAGAAGGAGGTCTTGTGCTCTTTAACCACGCATTCTCCCCCCCCATGGTTCTAGCATGCTTTAGCTCCATAGAGTTTGTTTCATAGCATCCATAGTTTCTGTGGAAAATTTAAGATCAGTCTTCATGAAAAGAGGGGAAAGAGAGGTCATCCCATAATGTGTATTGGACTTAGGGCCAGAGCCACCACGTGCTCCGTCAACGTGACTTCGGTACAAAATGATACTCAACCCTTCCTTAAATCTACAAAAAAAAAATATAAAATCTCTATTTTGTCGAATCTAGGCCGTATACGTTATGGTTTTTGGGAATAAGAAAGTAAAGTGCAAGCTAAGAAAAAAAGACCCCATACACCAAAACAACTTTGCTCGTGAAGCATGTCAGGCTCTGGCATTAGAGATTATTGCAATATACTTCGATGAACCCCTGGCAACAAAAATTCTCGTCAAATGTTGGATTGTACTGATGATAGCATCGTCATCGATGTGCTCCTTCCCCAGACAGAATCGGTCGGTTTCAGATAGTGCATAATATCTTGAATCATAAGATTTACGATTGAAAGATTCTTAGTATTCTTTACAGCGAGTTTGAGTATAGGGTTGATTGAAGTATACTGATTCCTGCTTCTTCTTTCTACATTATATTCTAGCTACTATCTGCTATGTATGTGTGTATAGCTACTGCTAACTCTCGCCCAAAAAGTCTCGGCCGGCCGATGGCTCGTTCCTTTAGAAATACTTGATTGGCGTGTCATATATCTTCTCGAATTATCAGCTCGACGAAAGAGAATACTGACATAAAATCCCACAGCAATGGTTGATTTCATCAAGACTTCTTTTCGAGGAGGGATACGACGAACTGTGTAAAGCCGCTCCTACTGAAGTGTTATATGAGCAAGAAAAAAAGAAAAGGAAAATTGAGCGAGAATGTACAAAGATTTTAACATGCCCGCAGTCATCAAAACGCATCAAGGAGGCAAAATCTTGCAGGGCATTGACAAAGCGGAATCCCGGTTTCGGTATATCTGTAACTTCATAAATGACGCTGTACGAAGGGTAATAGACAAAAAAAGGCTCCATAGGCAGCTAGCTTCAGCCGGACCAACTTATATCAGGAGGGTTCAATAAACACAAAGAAGACTATTTGAAAATCAGTCGTGCCGATGTCTCCTTGAACGGGTGTAGGTTTCGAGATATTTGCGCCTGAATCAATACTGCAAGTTCTATCCAAAGGTGATTCAGGAGCGGGAGCAATCAAAGACTTGAAATCTACAGCAGACACTCCTCCCTTCTAATCACCTCGATACAATTACCAACGAAAGACAAAGGTAATAAATTAATATAAATCAAGCCATAAGTCATCCCCCCCCAACGCCATCCCATGATACATACGTATATACATAGGAATTTTAGTATTGAACATAGTATCAAAGACGGTATAGCTGAAAAAAAGTATATATAGATCGTTTTAAAACGAACAAAGATAACAAAGCAAAGTACAAGAATGACCGATTTAATAATCTGAGTAGGCGTCGTAGCCACCGGGGTAGGTGTATGCCGCTGCCGGCATGGAGTTTGGCGGTGGTAAGCCCTGGGCTGCGCTCATATTTAGGCGTCGTTCTATCACAATATAGTTAGTGTCTTGCTGGACAAAGAAGATAGTAAAGAGGGTGTACGGGCATACCTTTCTCGAAATCGCGCCAGCGCTTCATTGTGATTTTGCTACTATCAAATTCACCCTCGGCGTCGCCATGCCCGCCCTTGCCCGTATCACCGGCCGTCTTTCGCGTATCTCCCCAACTGAAATCGTCGAATTTCCAGAATGCGTATACGGGGAGCACAAAGTTCCATATGGGTAGCGAGACGAGATAGATAAGCATCCAGAGCACGTAAACCCAGCGGTTGGCGGTGACGATGATCAAAACACCGGGGAGACCCAGGATCAGGGCAAGAAGGACCAAGGGAATGACTTGGACGGGTTTGGAGACGATGGATTTGACGACGACGTAGAATGTGAATGAGATGGCGGCAGGCAAAACAAGGGAACCGATCATGTCGATGAAGACGACGAATTGCATGCTGAAGCAGAATGTGCCGCAGAGATCGCGCACGAAGCAGAGCTCGAAGAGGTTGTGAACTGTACTGTTGATCCAACGACGACGTTGGGATAAGAGGACCATGAAACTGTCGGGGACGGTGGTTTTGCAGACTGCTTGAGGAACAAAGACTTGTTTTCGCTTGGGGAAGGTCTTCAACATCAGTGTGGTCAAGTATCGATCCTCACCGAGCAGGAGCAAGTTTTTCTTGTGAAGAGTATCCACGACATTTTCAGAGTAGTGCTCGACAATATCCGGATTGGCTAAGATAGGGACCCAGTAATTCTGGCCACCCTTGGGCGCTTTGATACGGTACATGGAGAAACAACCAGGCAAACAAGTGACACCACCAAAGACAGACTCGAATGCCTTGGCTTGATGGTGAGAGATGTAGTATTCGAAAACCTGGATCATGGTCACCCAACTCTGAGTCTTGTTGGCAATCTTGGTTTCACCACAAAGTCCCATAATATCCGGGTCCTTGACCATAGCCGATACCATGTGCGTAAGACTGTCCGGGAACACTTTCGTATCGGCGTCAACCATGAGAATAATTTCATAGTAATCGGGTGAAATGCCGGTGATGTTCCAGAACCCATTGAACATTTCGAATTCAAGTTCAGTCATACGCTCATCAAACATGACTTTTTGCAAAAAGGACATGAGGATAATCTGGCTGTCACGCTTACCACGGTTTCCAGGCTTGGAAGCCTTTGCCTCGGCCGGTGTACCACACTTGACAACGACAAGCATCGGAACACGTTGCTGTTTCTCGGGAGGGATGACGGACGTCTGTCCGTAGTCGTAGAATCCAGCATAAATCTTGGCCATGTTGTGTCTCTTGGAGCCGGAAGCAACAGCTACATACGAATAAGGCTGAACCTCGTCGGGTGGAATTACATGGTCACGCATCATACCAAGAACGTAGTCGGGAGTGGACTGTTCTTCACCCTGACCCTTGATGATACCATCGCAAATGACCAAGATAGTTTTGTGGCTGTTGGGATAATCTGTCAAAGCAATCGAGTCCAAAGTAGAACGAATACCTTCTTCACCTTCAGAGTAACAAGTGACCAGACATAGAGTATGCGCCAGAGGAAATCCGAATGGCTGCCATTCAGGTGGTGGCTGCGGAACAACATTTTCATGGATGAAACCAGCGGGACCTTCACTGGAGCCTACAACGGTCGAATGTCTTTGGTCATATTGCGAAATCATCAAGCTCGTTCGGCTGTCGGCGGCAGCAGCATTGTGTCGGGAGATTGCATCCACGCTCAACGATCCATTGCTACTGTTACCACTCAACTTGTACATAGAGGTTGAGGCATTCGTAGTAGGAACAAGACGAGACGAGGAGTTTTGACTGGCCATTGTTGTAGGCTGAGCCTTGGCTCTGCCACCTTCAACCGCATAAGGACTGGAGAAACGTGATGTAGTGGGCAGGAAACTTGCGCGCTTCCTAGCCATCTTCTCGGGAACCGGAGGGTCAGCAAGACGAGGAGCCGGACGATAGATATCTTCCGTCCAGTCCTCGATCTGTTGAGCTCGAGCTCGACGATCCAGGGTCATGGTTGAACGATTGGCGGCGTACTTCTTGGATAAGAACCAATGGAAGAACAAAGCCATGAAGAATCTCGCGGCGACGATAGAAAGAATGAACACCAACGAGACATAGAGCACGACCTGAGATGCAATACAGCCAATGGTTTTGGTATCAATTGATCCAACTCGAATGATTTGGGACAGGCATTTCGCGACACGTTTGTCCTCTGATGTCTGGAACGCATAGGTAACGTCGGTACCGCGGATATCAGGGTTGCTTTGCATCTCCGTGAACAACGAAGGGAATGATACTTTGCTAGAGTCCAAGTAAGTGAGCAAGTCAAGATCGAGGACTTCGCCCGAGTACACAATGAGATTGCGAGTCTTGTTCGCCAAATCGTCCCACGTAAAGTATACGTCGCCAGAGCTGCTCAACCCATAGAAGTCACTTCGCGCTTCGCTCGAAAGATGGCACATATATCCCAGATACGGCGTGGCAGTTTCGTTTGTCTTGTAATCTGATCCGTCCTGATTGTACGTCTGACAGGGGAAGTACCAGGCGAGCTCGCCTTTGCTGTTGGTGGGAATATCGGAACCCTCAGCAAGCGTGATGACGTCCTTGCACGCGCCGTTGACGTTCTGAAACAGGAAGCTGCCGTCCTGTCCGTGGTACTTCACTGGCAAGTCGTACAGGACATTAGAGTCCTGAGGAATTCCGTAGGCAGCCGGATGCTTTGAGTTTGAAAGGTCGAAAGCCTGGCCGTGGAAAATCATATAACCCGAGTCGACGTGACCGGCAGCGATACGTGTTGTTGTTGAACCACAGACGACCTGGGTGAAACCAAAAGTCAAGAAACCGACAATGGTGCAAATCAACAAGATCAGACTGATCAAGCCCATTTTCTCACGCCATGCCCGACGCTGCTCCGCTTTTCTCATACCCATGCATGCCATCACCACATCGGGGGCCCAAAAAGTGACAAGCACACAGTATGCGTACCACGGGCTAGGAGCAGGAACGTGTTCGCGAACCTTTTGTTGGCGTTTCTCTTCCGACTCGATATGTTTCTTGGAGCCTTTTCGGTAGAGTTTCTTCTTCTTATGGCGCGAGCTCGGAGTACGTTCAATTCGTTCCATAGGTTTGTTCAGATTTCCCTCGAGGGCATAGGCGTGCGCCTTGGTGCCCGTCTTTAGCGAACTTTCAGTACTCCCGGTAGTTTCAGCGTCTTCAGGACCATCCAGAACGGGATCGTGACCGGTCGTGGACGGATACGTGGCCACGTTATGGCTCTGGGCATACTGCGCATAATGGTAGTTGGGATGGTCGGGGCCTATTTGATTTCTCTCCGGGCGAACGAGCGATTTTTTCCTGCCCAAATCGGTCGAAGGGGATGCACGCGTAGGCGGCCCTCCGCGCGAGGATGAATGAGAGACATGCCTGCCATGAGACCGTCGAGGAGATGTAGGAGTATATGGTGATGGCGGAACCTCGGTGAATGTACCGGATTCGATGTCGCGGCGGCGGCGTCGAGAGGATTCTCTGAATCCGGGCTGACTATCTTCGCGTCGCGAGGATGGAGCGTTGGTTGGTCGTTGCGGAAGCGACATGATGGAATGGTTCCAGAGTCTATTCAGAGAATGTTAATTGTGTTCCACATTCCACGGAACGTAGAGTGTGATCGATCTCTTACCACGTTCTGACCCGCCGTGTGTCCGCTGGAACAGTAATTATTTTCGTAGAAGCCGATGATAATCTTCCACTTTAGCTCCCAAATCACAAAAAAAAAATCAGAGTCTTGAGGCTGCAGACATTAGAACCCCAGGATTCGAATGTTGTCTGGTCGAAACGAGTATTTCCCGGGAAACCGTCACCATGAAATATCTTGCAGAACAAATCGAAACAGCGATGCGTTAAGACAGTAAAAGCTGTTGAAAGTCGTCAGAAGCAGACACGATGGTTGAAAGAGACGAATCGTAAAATGGCGTTCCGAGTAACAAATTCAGTCGACCGACAACGTATTTAATAGTATCAGCGAAACAACTAGCGAAGAGAATCGAAAATGCGATCGAGTCTATAGTACACAGCGAGCGAACGAAACAAACGACGATGGGTGACGACGAAAATGCGAGACAGCAACGGGCGTCGTGTGCTGTTGTATGTATGTTAATGATGGGTATGTACAACAGGAGAAAACCCAACGAGCGGCGATAATTCGATGAGTCCTGCCCACTTGGTTCCTTCTTTGCAAAGGAAGAGAAATTGATACGACAGCGAAAAGAAAGCGAGTGATGGATGCAGGCTTGTACTGCTGACGGAGGGGGTGAGCGAGAGAAAGTGATCGAAGTGAGTGTACACCTGAGTTGCTACGGTAGTGACAGAGGCTTGATTTTGCTGTCTTAGACTCTCTGATCATTCGAGACACGGCTGCCTGAGGCCCCGAGGCCAGCAATCAGGGGACACACTTTAGGGGCCAACCGTCCGCCGTAGTAAACACGGGGCTTGGCAGCATTAAAGCAAGGAACAATCCCGCTTTGACGCAGCTATTTTTGACCCGTTATACTCAGTGCTACGACTTATCAATAACGCTTTCATTCGCGATACAAAATTGAGAGTAATTCGATATTGTTTTTATACTAGAAATCCTCCGTGGCATACAGTTGTCGAAGTCATTGCCATCTCGAATCTTCACTCTAACAGAGTCAGAGACATGTTTATTTGTTGTCTGACCAGGTTCCACTAATCAGCCAATAACCTGCTCGGAAAAGTGGAATATTTCGGCACTAGCCGGGCTCATGTAGACATGACTAGTCTGATTGGCTCATTGTGTGGTTAGATTGATGAGTGGGGTTGTGGTCCATGCAATTTGGCCCCTCGCATCCAATCAGAAATGGAACCATCGATCACGTTATCCGGGACCAAATTAGTAGCCGCCCAATACGGAATAGCGACATCCCAGGGTCTCAGATTGATCGTTGGTTTTTGCTCTTGGCGCTTAAAAGTGTTCATGACCGGGTTACAGCCCAACGTTGAACTCTTTAAGCTCAGCGTTCCGAAACAGATTTTCCGGCCCCGAAAAAAAGTTCAGCGTTGGTCTACTACTACCCGCCTTCTTTTTAGATTTTTTAGAATTTTGACTAATGATGAGCTTTTATAACGGTAATCCTTTGTAATCGTACGTGTCGCGCCTACGTGATTCTATATCTATCTATCACACCTACACCCTATAATGAATATAATAGTATAGTCGAATAAAGAAGTAGTATTATATTATAATAGCTTAATAAATCAGGTACGATTTTATTTCTATATATTCTCAGCATATGCTGATAGTATGATTACATACGATTGTATAGACTTGGTTTGAATATTACACCGTATCTTAGCAGAGCTCATCGTTGGTCAAAATCCCAAAAAATCTAAAAAGGAGGCGGGTAGTAGTAGACCAACGCTGAACTTCTTTTCGGGGCCGGAAAATCTGTTTCGGAACGCTGAGCTTAAAGAGTTCAACGTTGAGCTGAGAGCCC